>PVJC01013008.1:8023-38842 GCA_004026665.1 Murina feae
TCCCGCCCCCCCCCCGCACCCCCCCCACACACACACAGCACAAGGTGAATGAATGTGCACAAAAGTTTTTGTGTTGGCCCTTTAAGAGGGTGCCTGCATTTCCAGCCTTCTCTTCCTCAAGACAGCAACCCTGCTGCTTTTCACAGTCAAATGTTATGTGGGAACCTTTCTCAGTTCTGGTGCTCTCAGCTGGGGGATGATGACCCAGAGTTCTCAGTGGGAACACTCCACACCTGAGATAACTCTCCAAAACTTCAGCTGCTATCTTTGGGAGCCTGGCTAGCACTTTTGCAATCCTGCCCTTTCTTCCAGAGTCTATCTGGTCTCAACTTTCAGTCCTTGGTTATCAGTTGTTATTTCCAGCTAATATTCAGTGGATTATCCAGCATGTCTTTTTGTAATTTAGTTGTACTTCCAGTTTGGTCCAGGGAATATGTCTATGTACTGTTTAAATTATTACATGTAATATTACATATGTCTCCTTTTTCCCCCAGTGACCTCTCCTGCCATCTCACCCCCCAGCACATCCCCTCACCCCCCCTAGTGCCCGTGTCCATTGATTACACTTATATGCATGCGTACAAGTCCTTTGGTTGATCTCTTCCCCCTCCACTTTGAAGTTTGATGGTCTGTTTGATGTTTCTTTGTCTCTGGACCCATTTTTGTTCATCAGTTTATGTTACTCATTATATTTCACAAATGGGTGAGAGCATGTAATATTTTTCTTTGACTGGCTTATTTCACTTAGCATAATGCTCTCCATGTCCATCCATGCTGTTGTGAATGGTAAGAGGTTTTTCTTTTCTTTTCTGCAGCAGTGTAGTATTCCATTGTGTAGATGTACCATAGCTTTTTAACCCACACATCTGCTGATGGGCACTTAAGCTGTCTACAAATCTTAGCCATTGTAAATTGTGCTGCTATGAACAAAGGACTGCATATGTCTTTTCTGATTGGTGTTTCTGATTTCTTGGGAAACACTTTTGCAATAAAATTATTTAAGTTGAATATGTTTAGCTTTATAAATACTTCTGACACTATTCTTCTTTTTAAGTTTTTAAAAAATACACGTTTATTGATTTCAAGAGGAAGGAAGAGGGAGAGAGAGATAGAAACATCCATGATGAGAGAGCATCATGGATCAGCTGCCTTCTGCAAGTCCCCCACTGGATATCGAGCCCACAACCCAGGCATGTGCCCTTGACTGGAATCGAACCTGTGACCTTTCATTTCACAGGCCAACACTCTATCCACTGAGTCAAACTGGCTAGGGTTGACCTATTCTTAACGTCTGGATTAACTGAAGGCATATGAAAACCTTGTCATGGGGTGCTGATCTGTGGAACTGTATTTGAGATTATTGGTTTCTATCCGAACAATTTCTGGGCTCCAGCATACATAGCTAATAAGCCAGCCATTTTCTCTTATGATGTGGTCAGAATCACCAGAACTTAGTTCTTATGGCTCCAATTTAGGTCTATCCAGCTTCAAATACTGAGTCTTAACTACACATTTCTCATAAAACAGCCTTATTTTTAGCAATATAAAAATTATCACGAAGGGTAAAGAATATAATAACTTAGTTACTCATTAGAAAGATGACTTCCAGGAAACAAGAGTTAAAATATAGTATACTTTAAAGTAATTGGAGGTAGCATATCTATGTTTGAGGGTAGAAGGAATAAATTTTAGGATACCAAAAACAGGTGGTAGAGCAAATACACATACATACACACTTTAATAACACAGAGCAACCAAAAAAATCATTCCTTCCCAAAAGACACACATATTTATCATATTTATACCCATATTTATCTGTGTATCTAAATTTACACAAACACATAGATATATATAATTGATTTCCTTTGAACCCAAAATGAATTGCAGACACCATCCCCTTCACCCCTACATATCCTAGTGTGCATTTTCCAAGAACAAGGACATTACCAATGGTGATGTAATAGCAGCACTATACTTAATAAAATTAGGAAAATTAACCCATTTAGAATGATAATAATTAAGCAAAAGTCTATCTTTAAACTTAGTTTTCCCATAATCACTATTATTTTTCCAGTCTAGTATCAAATCTAGAATCAAACATGATGTTTAGTTTTTATAGCTCATTAGTGACCTTAGCCTTTTTTTTTTTTTTTTTTGCTTTTTATGACATTAATATTTTTGAAGATTTCAGTCATTATTTTATAGAATGCGCTCAATTTGATTTCCTTTATGGTTAAATTGTGTTTGTGCAATTTTGACTGGATATCAAAACATTATATGTCTTTTTCAGTATAGTTGGTTCCATAATTGGTGATGTTATTTTTGAAGATAGTGTTTGCTAGATTTTTCCACTGTAAACTTTATTATTTTTATAATTTTTATAGTTGATACAGAAGAGATACATTGAGACTGTCTAAATTTCCTTTTCCTCATTGAACTCACCCATGAGTTTTAGTATTCATTGATTATTTTTGCCTGAATCAATTGTCATTATGAAGATGGACAACTGGTGACTTTCTAACTCCATTATTTCTACTGTACTTGTCAGTTAGTTGACATTTAACTGTAAGGATTAGATTTGTCCTTTTCTCCATTTATTTATATCAGTATATACTGGTGGATTGTTATTTCATTCAATGGGTTATAATCTATTATCATTATTTATTTTGATGTCAAATTGCCCATTTTCACCAGTGAGAACTCTTTTCAAGCTGTTTACTATGTCTTACACTCACATCACTCCATCACATGAGCATTAGTTACTTTTTGGTACAAAAATATTATGCAAAATAATACAAAAATGAGTATGTTGGTCATTAGAATTATGTTCACCAGTTCTCTTTGTATTTGTTGAGTACTGGTATGGATGTGGAGTATAAAAAATTGGCCTATAATTCTTATTAATATTGATTGGGAATCGGAAATTCTTTTCAGCCATAGATAAATCAGTATTATTGTCATGTTGTTTTAGGGCTACGATGTGAAAAGACACGGTTGTAGGAGGATGAGAGAAACACTGTACATTACTGCTCTTTTTCTTGTCAAGGTCATATTCTCCTTTCTGGCTCCGTAACTAAGATTGTCAAATGCAGCCACTGCCAACCCAGAGGGGCTCAACAAAGGAACTGGGGATGAATATCAAATTCACTCTTCTCCCATAGGTGCTTTCCTGATGCTGCTTCCCATTGGCCAAAGCAGTTGTGAAATGTAGAGTAAGATTGATTGATGAGACTGATGCAATACATCCAATTACCTTCACACAGAGCAGCGTGGAGAAGCTTGGAAAAGTGTGGCTCTGGGGTTATAAACAAAATACCCAACTCACACGTAGCAACTTTTACTTTTTCAAAATACAAATTTATAAGGGATTCTTTTTGTCCTTCAAGTCGCCATCCACCATTATTTGGGTTTCCTTACGCTTCCTCCTGAAGACACCAGCTTATACTCTGACATTAGTTTTCTCCTAACAGAGACACCTTACTGTCAGCCCAGGTAGACCCAGTTGTGTGTATATGTGTGTGTGTTTACCTCCCCTTCTCCCCCAGTTTGTTGAATAAAAATAGCTTCATTTTATTATAAAATACTTTTAACAAAAAGTACCCAGGCAAACAATAAAATAGAAAATGTAATCTTTATTAGTTTTGCACATTTTTAATGTTGGTTAGCATCATTTAGGGTAACAGTAGCATTTTCCAGCATGCAGTTCACGAATACAGTTTATCTAAGTAGTTTAAGAAAAAGAGGAGCCTACGGTTTACTTCTTTTGTAAGAAACACAAAATGTCCTGATGTAATTGCCTAGATACGTTCACTACTCTATTTGTGTGTGTGTGGGGGGGGAAGGGGTGGGTGGGATGTGAAACCCACATCATATTTACCACAATCTAAAGCAGCATGACTCCAAAGAAATAAAAATATAAACAGAAGTTAGAAAAAAAGACAAAAAATAAAAAATAAACACTACGTTCAGTGTGCAGATGCCTAGTGCAGATGCCACCAAAAAGTATAAATAAAATTTCATACCCTTTTCCAAATGCAAAGCATAATTTGGATGTGAACTGTGAACCCATTTTGACCCTTAAAATTATGAAATAATCTAAAATTAGCAAATGTAATAAAAAGCAGAAATACACAACTACCCAGTCTTGTTTTCATTTCTTTTCTTTTTTTAGCAAATTTCTTCCATTAAAAAGTACTATGGACAGAAAGTAAGAAAAGTGATTGTAATTTCAACATGAAGGCAATTTTCTCTTCATATTTATGTACATAAAGCTGAAAAATAAAATAAAATGATTTTTTTACAGTATTTATATTTGCTTATAAAATTCTAAACACATTTTTAACAGATTAAGCAAGTTTTTTTGTTGTTTATTTTTAAACATGTCTGTACAGTCTGGCTATACACCATATGTTATCCACTTAAAATTTAAAAATAACCAAAAGGCTATTAAAGTGCTGCAAACTATTGCTTAATGACATAAAGAAATGAAGTCGGTTGAACAATTTCCTTGACTTTACCACTGGCATACGGTTTCTCATAAATGAGATTCTGAGCAGTGGGAGAAACCAGATACAGCAGCATGGTAATAAAAACATGCATTTATAGCATCCAAACTATTTATAATGGTACATAATACTTTATATTACCTGTGTAAAGCTTGCACTCTACATTTCTTGTGGTACATATTTGATGCAATTAATACTGTGCTTAGGTCATTATTTGTTTGCTCAAACGTGCACCACAGGGTAAAATGACTATTTACATAATAAATAGCATTTCAGTAACATATACAGCATTGATCTTGCTGAGCTGAAGATGGCTAAACAAAGTGCAGGATTAAGCAGAAATTTATAAAGGGTTCTTTTATTCAATTCCGTCTTCAGGGGAGAAGCAATGCTCATTACTTAGTTGTTGTTGTTGTTGTTTTTTTAAAATACAATAAACAGAAACATAACATTATGATTCCAGACATTTGAATGAAGTTTGCACATACTCACATTTAATGGCCTTCCACCCCCAAAATGATGTACTTGGTCTAGGGGCTGGATTTGAAAACACAAAACAAGATGAGCAAAGCACCTCCAATTATCACCTAATTACCCCTCTGGAAACATGGATGGGATTTAAGGACTCATTGTTTTCGTCACGACCTTTTCTCATGCATGATCTCTGAGTGCTGCATGCCCTCATGCAAACCACGGCTTTGTTCAGATCGGAGGGCAATGTGATTGCCATCACTCCCAGTGGCATACCTGGTGAAGAGGTCCTTTAATCTATTTCCCAACAGAAACCCCATTTACAAAAATAGTCACATATAATAAACAACATATGGATTAAAAAAAAAAGATGAATCCACTAACAGATTTTGTAAAAATGTGACAAATGTGGCAGTTGAAATGCAAAGAGTGGATACAATTACTACACTAAAGTGTTTCATGTTAAACAACCCCAAATCATAGGTTTGCACCCCTTGGAACTGGTCCTCACATTCTGAGTAGCCATTTTGCCTCTTGTCTTCAGCAGTGTCAGCTGGTAGTGAGAACAGTAACCTCCTGTCATCTCCCCTTTACACAGAGTTGCAGTTTTCTGACAAGGGGTCACTGTCTTATTATAGGCACTGACCTTAAGTAGATTTGTGTAAAAACAGTCAGTTTGGCATTGACCTCTTAAAGGAGTCCTGTTGACAAAAATACATCACCTTCACAGGCTGTAAACAAATAGTAACCCAGTTATTTGTATTTGTTTCTGTTTATTTCCCTTTGGCTTTTTCATCTCTGCCTTCTTGCTCGTGTTTTTCCACGATGGGCTTTGTTACCCGGTCATAGGAGGGTGGACAAGCTGCTGTGGACATGGTCAGATCAGTTTTTTCTGTAATAGAATTTTCATTTATTCTGTCAATGATCATGTCTTCTTTTACAAGAAGATTAACCCCACCTTTGATTCTATTTTTGTTATACATAAATGAAGCTTGTTTTACAGTTCGCCTTAAAAGGTAGCGCCTATAAGCACGCTGAATAATAACAGCGGACACCTCCTCTTGTTTTCGTTTTAAAGTTGTAGTAATTGGCTGGTAGGAGGCCTTTGATGGATTAGAAGCCATGAATCGTTCTTCCATCTGTATTCGGAGAGCGTCCATCTCTCCACTTTCCCCCAGAACCCTCTTAGTAAAAGCAAATAGAATGTCAAGACAGTGGATCCGGTCACCACTGACCATGGGCAAATCCATGGCAATGAGCTGGAGTTTGTTTGGCTGTGGCAAATTGAGAGGGGGTTCAAGAGCAGCTGCAAACTGTGATAATTTTTCAAATTCCATGAACTGGGTAGCATCAGGATCAAACTTCTCCCAAACCTCGTAGAACATCTCAAAGTCATCCTCACTCAGGGGCTCTGCACTTTCTTCAGTAGCAACACTGAAGTTCTCCAGGATGACAGCGATGTACATGTTCACCACAACCAGAAACGATATGATGATGTAACTGACAAAAAAGAAAATCCCAACGGATGGGTTCCCACAGTCTCCCTTAACTGGGCTTCCAGGATTCACTTTATCAGGATCACAGTCTGGAGGTCCACTATTAAGAATAGGTGCTAGCAACCCGTCCCAGCCAGCAGAGGTGGTAATCTGGAACAGGCAGATCATGCTGTTGCCAAAGGTTTCAAAGTTGAACATGTCATCAATCCCAACTTCCCTCTTGACATAGGCAAAGTTGGACATTCCAAAGATGGCGTAGATGAACATGACCAGGAAGAGCAGGAGACCGATGTTAAACAAGGCAGGGAGGGACATCATCAGAGCAAAGAGCAGCGTGCGGATCCCCTTTGCCCCTTTGATCAGACGTAGGATTCGTCCAATCCTGGCAAGACGGATCACTCGGAACAGGGTAGGGGACACAAAATATTTTTCTATCAGCTCAGCCAGAAACATACCTGTAGATAAAATAATGAGAATGCCAACCAATGAAGAATTATCTATTAATATAACACTTAAGTTTCTGTCAAGGCTCTAAGATAAATTTCAGAGTATTGATATTTAGTTACATAACAATAAATTTGACATACACATACTATATAATAAAGAGGTGATATGCAAATTGACCATCATGCCCTCACACAAAGATGGCCCCCCCCATGTGGGCACAAGATGGCCACCACATGATGACCAGCAGGGGAAGGCAGTTGGGGAGGACCAGTCCTGCAGGAGAGGGCAGTTAGAGGTGACCGGGCCAGTAGAAAAGGGCAGTTGGGGGCAATTGGGCTGGCAGGGGAGTAGTTAGGGGCTTATCAGGCTGGCAGGCAGAAGCAGTTATGGGAAATCAGATGGGCAGGCAGGCAAGCAAGCGGTTGGGAGCCAGCAGTCCCGGATTGTGAGAGGAATGTTGTCCGACTGCCGGTTTAGGCCTGATGGTATTGGGCCTAAACCGGCAGTCGGACATCCCCTGAGGGGTCCCAGATTGGCTAGGGTGAAGACTGGGCTGAGGGACAGCCCTCCACCCCCACATGAATTTTGTGCACTGGACCTCTTGTATATATATAATTGTATATATTACAGATTATAGATAAACCAAAATGACATCCAGTATTAACTCAATGTTTGCAACAGATGGAGTATTTTCAGCCCCAAATTCATATGTTAAAGCCCTAACCATCCTTCTGTGATGGTATTTGGAGATAAGGCCTTTGAGAAATAATTAGGTTAGATCTTGAGGATGGGCCTTCTTGGTGGATTTCTTCCCTTATAGGAAGAGACCCTGGAGAGCTTTCTGTCTCTTTTTAAGCCCCCCTCCCACAGCCATGTGAGGACACAGTGAGAAGATGGCTGCCTACAAGCTAAGAAGGGAGCTCTCATCAGAAACCCACCATGCCGGCACCTTGATCTTGTATTTTTAACCTCTAAAACTTTGCAAAAATAAATTTTAGTTGTTCAAGCCACCTGTTCTGTCATGGCAGTCTAAGTTAAAACAACATTCAGTTCAATAAAAATTTTAAAGTACTTTTTGACTTTATAAACTATTTATTAGCTTACTTAAAATTTCCAGACTGAATCTAAAAAAAAATAAAATTCTCAATTCTAGCTGAATAGCATTGGCCAACAGTATAAGAACAAATTTACATGAATATACATTTTTTTCTGAAATTGGCAAATCACATATTCTCTTTTCAGTCCTTAACCATCTAAAAGCATCTGCAGTTTTTGATGGTATTTTCATCTCTCCATGAACTTAGTACTTTCCTGAGTCTCCTTTATAATATTCTTATATATTTATTTATAGATGCTCTGGTGCATGTATAAACAGAATCTAAGGCTGATGATCTTTTTGGTCTCCTGTAGCTGATACTGGTCTCTCAGCCCTCTTCTTTTAAGCTTCTTTTTCCTTATACCATTTAAATAATGAAATAATAATTGTGCTGAAGAGGAGCTCAAGAAACCAAGTGCCTGGAGTTATATTGACTCATTCCATACAGGGTAAGTCTAAATAATTGTGTGTGTGTGTGTGTGTGTGTGTGTTTGTGTGTGTGTGTGAGAGAGAGAGAGAGAGAGAGAGAGAGAGAGAGAGAGAGAGAGAGAGGAATAAGAAGAGAGTCGCATACAACTTTAGTACCCTATCCACAAAGGATTACATGAGGGATTCGTGTAGGAATCAAAGGCTACATACAACATACGAATTGGATATCAATCAACTTCTTCAGAGGGGAATAACATAAAAATCTGCCCAATAGAAGTGCCCCATATTGGATGGTTAAATATAGACCTAATCATATTATCTGGTTTAGGAAAGAGTGAATGCTTCAGTCCCACGGACA
The DNA here is from genome assembly GCA_004026665.1 of Murina feae. Lineage (NCBI taxonomy): Eukaryota > Metazoa > Chordata > Mammalia > Chiroptera > Vespertilionidae > Murina > Murina feae. Next base: position 16,826 of record PVJC01013008.1, read on the forward strand.
GACTTCTTTGTTCCACTGGAGCCACAGTCGTATCTTTAACAAGATGAGCTATTGCTCATGCGACCTGTTGAAGTGTTTTGAACAAACATCAATGTCCCGTGCTACCTGCACTTTCTTTGTGCATCATTACTATAAATCTAAAAAAATCTCTACCTGATATCCTTAAAGAACTTGTGATAGGAACTTGGGTAACATTTTGTTTTTATTTTTATTATTTTCTCGCTCTAGGCTTTATTTTCTCTGGTCATCAACTTCCACTCCTGTTTACTTGCTGATGGCTCTATGTCCATATCTCAGATGCAATGTATTTCCTAAATGCCAGACTAAATTTCCAGTCCTCTTCTCAATAGAGTCATCTAGATAATGTACAGGCTATTCAATCTCGACACCTCAAAACATTTGATCTTAGTTAATAGTACATTTCTAATTCAAATGAATGAAAGTTTATTATATTGACAAATAACACACCTGGTATCTAACATGGACAGAATAGGATGCAATACTGTATGTACAGCAGGAACCTCATTTTGTAAGAAAACCAAACACATTAAAATTTCCTTAGTGGTTATCTCTGAGTGGTGAGATGACCTCCAATTAAAATTGATTGTTCCCACTTCTATTTTTATTGAGCTGAACTTAAGAGACTTTAAATACTTCTTACCTACAATTGAGAGAATGACAACCACAAAATCAAAAATATTCCAACCTATGGTAAAATAATAATGGCGGAGGGAGATGAGCTTCAGAACACACTCTCCAGTGAACAGGACAATGAACACCAGGTTGATGCGTGCCAAAACGCTAGTTACATATTCACTTTGGTCATCTGTTTCTACCATCATCGTGACCATGTTGAGACAGATGAGGATCATAATGCTGATGTCAAAAACTTGTCTGGTTACAAAGTCAAAGACCATTCCTTGATACTTGTTCTGTAGAGAAACAGAAGTGCTTTTAGCAACAGAATAGTTTTCCTGTACATATTAACATCTATAGAAGCATTTTCTCCGTTGACTCCCTAGTATTGTACAGAGTAACCACTGGCCCTGAATTTTGTAAAAGGTGGTTTATAGTGCTTTACTTTTTAAAAATATAATTATATTGATTTTAGAGAAGAAGGGAAAGGGAGAGATAGAAACATCATTGATGAGAGAGAATTGACTGCCTCCTGCACACCCCATACTGGGAATCGAGCCCGTAACCCAGGCCTGTGCTGTGACCAGGAATCGAACCATGACCTCCTGATTCATAAGTCAGTACTCAACCACTGAGCCATGCTGACTGGGCAATACATTAACTTTTTGAAATCAGTTATCTAAATTGCTGTTTACCAATGTGTATTCCACAGAATAACAATCTCTTCTCAAAAGGAGATTTCTGATAAGAAACATTGCATAGTAATACAAACGCATATTAGCGTATTAAGTTTATTAGAAGGTAAGAAATCTGCTTTATTTTGTTTTACCAAAATGTCCCATTATCAGTTGAACCATGCATCCATTTCAAAATGCAGTATCTGATAACATTTCATTTGTCTTATTCTCAAAGAACTGTTCAAGGGAACTTGGGATTTCTAGGACATTTTGCATTTAAAGTTCATGTATAGCAGTATTGATGTTCTTCTACTACTCAGTTTTTGCTGACATTGTCAGACACAGAATTCTGATTGAGTCTACAACAGGGATAATCAGGCCAGAAAAGCACTCCCTTATTCTTTGATGTCAAAAATTCACATCCTCAGCCCTGGCTGGTCATCAGTTGAGTATCCTACCATGCACCAAAAGGTTGCTGGTTCCATTTCTTGTCAAGGCATATGCCTGGGTTGTGGGCTTCATCCTTGGTAGGGGGTGTAGAGGAGGCAGCTGATTCATGTTCCATTCTCACATCAATGTTTCCCTTTCTTTCTCCCTCTCTTTTCCTCTATCTCTAAAAATCCCTAAAGAATTTTTAAAAATTCATATCCATTGTCACTGACCATGGTTCTGCTCCCTAGTTCTGCCACTGTCAGTCACCGCTGCCCATTGTCTGGCTCATTTCCCTAGGTCACTGAGGTACTCTGATGATATCTTCTATCTTACATTTCCCCTATACACAGTTGACCCATTTCTACTTTCACTGTTGAGGAAAGTTTATATTACTCATCACTCTCAAGAATGCAACTGCTCACTAGCATATTATGAAAGTTCACTAGTATTTTGTGTCCTTTGACATTTAGTTTGGATTCTAACTGTATAATTCTAAATCTCTTGGAATTAAGAGCATATTTTCTATTTCTTCTTTTTATTTTTGGTCTCTCTCTTTTTTTAAATAATTTTTACCATTACCGTAAAAGATATGAATTAAGGATGTTTTAAAAAAAAATTGAAGAAATCTTTGAGGCTAGGAATGTTAGCTACTATCTCTCTTGTAAGAAAACCCATGCAAGTTTTTGTTTTTGGTATATTTTCCCCCCATATCACTTGGTATTTCTTACTCCTGGTCGAGGTATAGGCTTTTGTGGCTTTTTCGATCCTAATTTTTTCATTGCATTATAATATTTCTTCTGTTCTTCTGTCATAAAGATGTCTTGACCTCCAAAGTATAGAAAAGAAAAAACAAAACTGGTTAAAACTATGTCCCTTTGCACACAAATATTTCAATGACAAACTTAAAATAGGAAAGGGGTAGTTGAAAAAGGAAATGCAAACTTCAACCAGTTAGGATAATTATGCTTGGGAGTTAAAATTTGAAAAATTAAAAGTACACGTTAGGTACTATAATCCTATTTAATTCTCACAATCATCCAAAATGGATTTTATTATTTTCATTACCTATATAATAAGAGGCTAATATGCAAATCAACCGAATGGTGGAAGGACTGCTTACTATGATGCACATTGTAGTAACCAGTAACCTGGTGGGGCAGATGCTCAATGCAGGAGCTGCCCCCTGATGGTCAGTATGCTCATGCAGCCAGAAGCTGGGCTCACAGGCTGTCTAGCACAGTGACAGTGGCAGGAGCCTCTTCCACCTCCGGAGTAGCACTAAGGATGTCCAACTGACTGCCGGCTTAGGTCTGCTGACTGTGGGAAGTGAGCCTAAGCTGTCAATTAAATATCCCCTGAGGGCTCCCGGACTGCAAGAAGGTACAGGCTGGACTGAGAGACCCCCCCCCCACCCCCGGTTGGGGCTCATGCAGGAGGCAACCAATGGATGTCTCTCTCACATCAATGTTTCTCTCTGTCTCTTCCCCTCACTTCCACTCTATCAGTGGGAAATATCCTCAGGTGCGGATTAACAATAACAACAACAAAAATAAATAAATAAAATGAAACACTAAATCCATTAATCAAATGTCAAGTAGTAAACAGAGTGTTTGATGTTAGTGAAGCAGCTGTGACCTGGGCACACCTGTACATAGGTATTGGCAGTGTAAGTGGGAGTGTTATTTTGGGGAAGCAAACCACTTTACTCTGGGAATTTATCTTAATGAAATAAAACTTTTAAAAAATATATTTTATTGATTTTTCACAAGAACAAGGAAGAGAAGAAGAGAGGGATAGAAAATTAAAAACATCAGTGATAGAGAAACATTGATCAGTTGCCTTCTGCACACTCCCTACTGGGGATGTGCCCACAACCAAGGTACATGCCCTTGACCGGAATTGAACCTGGGACCCTTGAGTCTACAGGCTGACGCTCTATCCACTGAGCCAAACCGGTTAGGGCCCCACAAAAACTTTTGACAAGACACTATTTAAATCATTACAGATTAGAATAAGGTGACCAGACGTCCCGCTTTTGGTGGGACAGTCCCGATTTTTAACCATTTATCCCGCATCCCGTGATGTTTTAAAAAAGTCCCGATTTTTTGGAAAGAGACATATGTACTATTCTTTGTAATATTTTAAGTAATAATTATAAAAAAGAACCCCCCTGGTCAATGGTGTCCTGCTTTACCAATGTTAAAATCTGGTCACCTTAGATTAGAAGCAACCTAAATCATTAATATTATGGGAAGTGGTTAAGAAAATTATCATCATACATATATGAAGACTTAATAAAATACTTAAGTATAGTAAAAAAGAGAATTTATAATTATAGATAAAATAATTTCAATAACAAGAATCTGTATAGAGAAAATTTGAACATAAAACATATAATGTGAATAGTGGTTACTCACGAGTAATGAGATTTCTTTACTTTTCATATTTTCTATAATGTGCATATATATTTGGAATGATGCTAATTAATAATATAAAGAGCTCTTTAATTCAAGATTGGAACTGGTAGTTTATAATTAAATATTAGGAAGAATGAAGTGGAAATATATAAAAGGAACCAATGAAGGGCTTTAGCTGGAAGATGTATTTTTAGGAGGAGGAGTTGCAGGAATAAAACAGTAAGTTTACTTTGGGAAAAGGGTATATGCCTGGGTCCTATCTAATATTGACTTTCAAAAGATAGAAAATTTAGTTTCTGGTTAAATACAAAACCAAACCGAAGGTAGAGAGGATTTATAAGTCTATTCCTAGGAATTTAAGCAGTAGATTGCAAGAAAGAGGATATAAAAAAAGACATTTTTATACACACCCATTTGGTCTCTGAATTCAAGTATACCTTGATGGTAAGAACACTTCAAATAATTTTACCATCTTGAAAGAAAGAAAATATTAAAAATACTTATCTTCTTTTTTTGCTGGTTGAAATTATCTATGATGACACCAATAAACAGGTTCAAGGTGAAGAAGGACCCAAAGATGATGAAAATAACAAAGTAAAGATACATGTATAGACTTTCTTCATACTTAGGCTGCAATTCCACCTACCAAAGGAAAATATCTCGTAAAATATCACAATACATGTTGATACTAGAAGTCATTGGTACTTTTTCACGAGAATAGAAAGGAAAATTTCTAGTAATACTTAAGCAGTGCTTCTTTTCTCTCGGAATCAACTACCTCCAAAAAATATCTCTGAAAGTGGCCTTTAAGGATGTCTTCATGTAAAAAAATATGGTTATCAGGACACTGAAGGATCTATTTTTTAAAGTGTAAATACAACTATCATCTTGATATTTGGACAGTAGTATGCAAAATTTGGAAAAAGTTTTAAGGCATTAAATTTTAATAATTTAAAAATTAGTGAAAAAGTTTTACTTGAGTAAATGTGTACGATATTTAGAAGCAACCATTTGTGTGTACATGAATTTATTCAGCAAATAAGAATTGAGTTGTTCGTTTAGGTTTTCAGCATCATATCTTTAACACTACAACAGTCATTGAATTTTTCAGATTTAGTAGATATAACTAGACTCCATCTTATAAATCTTCAATTGATAATTTAATATCTAGATCATGCTTATTGTAAATTAGCTTTGGACTATTATCTATCACTTAGTAAAGGAGTAAAGAAGTCATTATGGATAGTTCACTCATAGGTTTATGTCCTTCTAAAGACAACCGAGTTAAAAGCCAACCAAACACACAAAACAAAATAATAAGTAACCAAGTGAAATAACACAACTCTGGAGCATATCCAGATGGTACTTAGCATAAAACTAAAGCCACTTAGGGGAAGTGCACATCAAGAAGGATAAAACTGAGCTCTATCAGGTCATTTTAAAGATTGCCAGGACCGTCTATAATGGTAGACTACACAGATTGGGCTTCAGAATAAAAAATCAAGGCTTTTAGAAAACCTTAATTTTGCAAAGTTTTAGTTGGAATGAGCACGGATATTAGTTCTTTCCTTGAGGCTGGAAAGAGGCTGTGGTAGGAGAAATCAAATAAAGTAGGTCTTTACTTGGGTGATATACACTTAAAGGTATCTGTTGGCCATAGAAGTGGTAACAGCATTAGCAAAGCATGGATATTAAAATCATATAAAAGAATTAATTTGAAAGGAACTGTTATAGAAATTTAAGGTTGCCTGGACAACATCTCAAAATTTCATGCCATTCAATATGGGGAGTAACTATATATTTCAACTTCTTGATATTTGGAGAGTAGTTGGCAATCATATATTTTCACATTTGCTCCTGCACACCAAAATTATTACTGATTATATAATTAGTAGATAAAAGGAGAATAATATGAAATATTTAATAGAAATATATTTGTTAGTTATTAAATATATGAATATGCTACTTTCGTTTGCCTTTCAAAATAGTTTTGATTTATCTTTGTAAGATCTTTTTTAATAAACATTGGTATACTTGAATATTAATTTGAGTCACACTTTTTCCTTTATTTTTTTAAATCATTGTAGAGTCATTCTATTTGGCTGTAGTACTCTGCTGATTTAATTTAGCACCTAACAAATACTATAAAAAGATAGTATATATAAAATACTTACATTTCTGGAATCAACTGCTGCATACATTATATCCATCCACCCTTTAAATGTGGCCTATAAAAAAGGACACACATGCTTTGCTTTGGCATAAAAATAATTGCAATCTAACATATAATAAATATTCTTATGTATTTTTTTTACAAAGGAACATCTTCAAAAGACTTTCAAAATAAAATTTGACATGGGTTTTGGACCAACACAATATCTTAGTAAGTCTTTTTATTTCTAGAACACATAATGAACAAAATGGTCATATCAATGGTCAGTAGATATCAAATACTTGTGATATTTGTGATTGATAAATCACAAATGCTTCTCAATTCTTTAGAGTTAAAAAATCCTACAATTTGAAGTGTTATCAAAATTTGGTAGAATACTTTTATAAAGCTTTACAAATACCACCACATTTGGCAATGTCTGTAGCAGCAAAACAATTACAATGATCTGATCATCTACTGAAATCTATCTATAAGGTGATCAAAGTATCCAAAGGTTTAAGATTTCTCTTTATTTCTAACACTGAAGATCACACAGATATACAGGAGTAGGCAAAAGTAGGTTTACAGTTGTGAGTCTATGAAACAGTTTTTCTTGTATTATTTATTTACTAGAGGCCTGGTGCATGAAATCTGTGCATGGTGGGGGGGTATTGTCCCTCATCCCAGCCTGAACCTCTTCAATCTGAGACCCCTCAGGGGATGTCCGACTGCCAGTTTAGGTCTGACCCCTGTGGGATTAAACACTATCTGGGACTTCTGGCTCCCAACTGCTCACCTACCTGACTGCCTGATTGCCCCTAACTACTTCGGCCTGCCAGCCTGATCACCTCTTAACTACTCCCCTGCCAGCCTGGTCAATGCCTAACTGCTCCCCTGCTGGCCTGATCACCCCCAACTGCCCTCCCCTGCTGGCCCGGTTGCCCCCAACTGCCCTCTCCTGAAGGCCTGGTCACCCCTAACTGCCATCCCTCCCCTGCAGGCCCCAGACACCCTCAACTGTCCTCCCCTGCCAGCCTTGTCACCCACAACTGCCCTTCCCTGCCAGCCTTGTCACCCACAACTGCCCTTCCCTGCCAGCCATCTTGTGGTGGCCATCTCTGGACCACATGGGGGTGGCCATCTTGTGCCCATGTGGGGGCAGTCTTCTTATGCGAGGGCATGATGGTCAATTTGCATATTACCTCTTTATTATATAGGATTATTGTATTATTTATTTGTATTACAACTCTAAGCCTACTTTTGCCCACTCCTGTGTATAAAGTCAGAGTTGCAACTATTTTTTTGAGAATTTTGGAATATAACATCTAGAAATAATCCTATATTCCATTCTTCTCTATAATTTTTTATGAGAGTGAGTTAATATGGATAAGAAAGGTGAAAAAAAAAAGTACAGTAGACACTTGGCATTCATAAATTCAAGAAGGATCCTGAGTCTAATAACTTATAGCAATTTGTTATTTGTCCCAGGATATAAATTTTGAGCCTATGAGCCTGAGAGGATTGTTTATTAGCTAGTAATTTTAACTAAGATTTCAGCATCTGTATTGCAACACAATACACCTATATTTTCATAACACTAACACTTGTGATGGATATTGTAGGAGGAAAGCCACATATGGGTATGATGGCTGTGAAGATCATGAAATGATTTTTAGCTAGAAAATAGAAGTTATTTGTATATCAAAGAGGGAAATGTTGAATGAGGTCAATGATAGAACATGTCCATTACACACTAGGAACATAAACACAGAAAGGTGATTCAAGGAACCATTTCAGTGAATTACTAAACAATAGAGAGGCAATTCTGTGTAAAATTAAGTATAAAACTTAGTTTCTTAAAGAGCAGAATTTATTTTATAGTTTTGTTTAGGATCATATCCTATATTTTCAGAATTGTTTATTATTTTAAGGAATTTCTTGAAGTTTGTAAATTCTATTTTCTCAATTTTATGAAGCGAGACACTTTTACAAGTGTGGCCATTAGATAATGGTTAGGCTAAATGCTCAAGGAAATATCATGTGTCTACCATAATATTTAAATAAATCATACACGCCAGATTTTTTTAAATCCCCATTTTAATGTATTTTAATTGTATGAACATTCAGAATAAGTCAGCAACATTCACAAGAGAAATAAGAATTCTAACAAGAAGGTGGGAAGAATGTGTAAAATAATAGTAGTGTAGACACCTCTGGAAGAGATGCAAGAGACCAGTGTAGGTTTGTTTGCTTGTCTAGCCTTTGGTCTGAACAACTGAAATCATAACCTTGATGAAAAGAAACAGACTTCTGCCCTAAGAGCTCTGTAAAATCAGAACAGGAGAACTTATACAACTTTTAAAAATTTTAAGTGGCATTTCAGCAGACTTTATCCACTGCTTTGTTGATATGCAGCTGCAGCTAAAAGCAGCATCATATGAAAATATTTAAAGGGACACCATCTTTTGCATTTTCATAAATTATATTTTTATTCTGTATGAATCAGTCTTAGAAAAAACATTACTATTAAGATAAAATAGACTTAAGTAATTGTATTGAAAGGTCATTTGAGGTGTAACAACAGCTGCTTATGTTTCTTTTCTGTATCCAGGCATTATCCGGCATTATTTCCATTTCATTGTGAGAATCTGATCCTAAAACCTAAATATCATTCCCCAACCTTCAATCCAAATGATACAACTCGGTAGCACTTAATGCCCACCAGCGTCAGTCTAACCAGGTTATTGAGTCTATATGCTTTTGTGTGTGTGTGTTTGGGGGGTGGGGAGAGGGAAGGTGATCCCTTAGTGAAACAAACTTTTCAATTGCAATAGAAAAAAAATAAACTTATTAATGTATTAATCAACTTTTTTTGCGTGAAGGTAAAAGCAGTATGAGAAGAAAGACAAAAAGACCTTTGGAATGAACTGCAATACCTGGTCTCTATCAACTATGTCTGTATTGCTTAAGTATATAGAGTTTCCACCCACTTGGGCTTATAAACTGGTACTAATAAAACAAAATTAGAAAAAAATAAATGTTATAAACTTTCTTGTTTAGTAGCTACATAATGGATATATGTAATTACTTTGTTATTATTCCAAACAGTAAACAAATTTCAGAGAAAAAAGTATTCACTTACAACTTGAAGCAAAGAGAGATAACCAAATCCTACGTTATCAAAGTTTACTTTCACATTTTTCCATCTTGCAGTTTCATTTCTTTCTATTAGCTTTAGGCAATCAGAATGATTGTTCACGTCGCTGATGTCAAATATTTCACCAGTGGTGGTGTTGATACAGTGGTAGAATTTGCCGGCAAACAAATTTACACCCATGATGCTAAAAATTAGCCAGAATATAAGACAAACCAGAAGAACATTCATGATGGATGGAATTGCTCCTAAAAGGGCATTCACAACCACCTAATACACAAATGGAAAAAAAGAAAAGTCAGAATTCTTGTTGGTTAAGAAAATAAGACATCCCCCTACCAATCTTTAATTTTTCAGTATTGAGTCTATACTGGAAAAGTAAAGTAAAAAAATCTTACAATAAAAGCTATTATTTCTTAAACAATACATTTAGGGAAACAAGTATAGATAATATGACAAAGAAACAAAAAGTTTTAAAACAGAGAAGGGGAAGTTCTCAAAAGTTAAAGGAAAAGCAAAATTAGAAAAATCTGCTGCCAGAGGAAGTCAGAATATGTGCCGTTTATTAGAAAAAAAAAGAAGTAGGAAATCCTAATACAGACTAACTCATTTATAAAAAGGCAATATATTAAAAAACAAAACTAAAATATTTGGATGAGTTGATTTGACCAATACACTCGAATTAAATAAAATTTAAGATATATAAGTATAAAAATATTAAATACCTAACATAATTTTGTCCTTAATTATTCATGCATTGCTATGACTAATAATTTTTGCAGAAGAAGCAAGACACTTTAGCATGTATTTCATTAGATCATCACATCTTTATTTCAAGCTCCAGTCATGTCAGTTGTTTCATTTACTGAGTTTAATTCAATAAACTTATCTTAAATGAAACATAATAGAAATCAGTTTCTTAGGAAAATAAAAAAAGGAGGGATGCCATATGTAGTTCTCAAATCTGATGTGATTACATCAGGCTGTGTGCTAATTATCTACTCTTTCCTACTGAAACATGTTTTCTCCCCTTGTCTTTACTTAAATTCAAAATCTGAGTTTTCATATCTGGCAACATTGCACAGATGACTGTCCTTGCTTCCTCCTCCACTGTTCCCTTTGGAGCTGTATATGAGTAGCTAAGAGGGAAAAGAAAGCAGCCCCTAAAATGCTCCTCAGTAGCAGATGGCACCTCACACTTGAACATCAATAGCTAAATGAATTCTACCTGTGAATCGCAAGTATTCTTGTCAATCTGATCCAAAGCAAACAACAGGCTTCAAAATACCCTCTATCTGCCATATGAGGTCAGCGTATTTTTAGAACAAAGCTCCAGATGCTTCCGAACCCTGCTATTTAGTGACTTATTAAAGTCTGTAAATAACCGTAGGCCTTCTGGGGTTACAAAATAGTGTAATAAGTGGGCCAAAGGATATGATAACACCACAAATGACAAAGGTGGAGACATGAGCATGAAAAAGTGAATCAGTTGAGTTATCCAGGCAGATCCAAATGATGTCATCTATGCAGCCTACTCTCATGGACCCATGGCACCTTGCCTTATTTCATTTGGCTCTCCGCATCAATATAATTGATTGAAAAATATTTATTTTATACTTCATTTTAAATATGTAGATACACTTAGATTTCTATTGGATTCAAAATTTGAAAGCTGAAGTCAAGTTATTATTTATTTGGCTCATTTTTCTAAATATTTTGCCTACCATCCAGATAAAAAAGCTATTTCTATTGTATACACAGGAGAGTACATGTTAAAATGTATATTTTTACCCACAGCCAATTTAGAGAATGACCAGAGCACTGGTCATCTGTACTTGCTTCTTTCCATATCAATCTGTAGGTGTCATACTTCTTAAAAACCGTTATCACCTGTCACTTCTTTTCCATTTTCTCCTCAACCATCCTAGTCCTGGCCTCTGAGAGCTTATACTTGCACTATCATTAGAGCCTTCTAATTTCTCCTTCCTTTGATTCATGTAAGATGAATTAATCTTCTCCAAGTCTCACTTTAAAATTATTGAATGGCTTCCCACTCATTATCAAAAATTCCCTCCTTTGATATTAAAAATACTGTACAATCGACATTTCTAGTTTAAAATTCGCCAGCCACCTACTCTTCACGACAATCCAACTAATATAATTATCCTAGAATTGAGTTGCCATTTCTTGTCCAAAATCTTAAATGCTTTTTCTTCTCCCAAGCTTTATTTCAAGCAGCACTTTTTTTTTTTCCCATGGAGCCTAACTTTATCCTCTCAGTTTAGCTTCCAAAATAAAGGTGAATGTTTCCTCTTTTGATTTCAAGAATTAGAATTCCAGTGCTGGTCAGGGCATAGCAATAATTTAGTATTGTGTTCTCACTTGGTAAATGAGAAGAATTAGGCTAAGGTAGGTCAAGTTCAGAAAGGAGACTAGAAAGAAGTACCATCTAGTGCTCTTTGCACTCCCCTTCACTAATTCTTCTTAGAGCTCTTATCTGGTACACATATTGCTCTTTATTAGAGTTAATTACATTCCAATAATCCTCGACAATGACATGCTTTTAATTTTTTAAAATTTAAGATGGAAAAATATATTTGTGAATTCTCCAAGGCCTTGAGTGCCATGAAAACAGGAATATAACAGAGTGCTTTGAATAAAGGAATACAAAAATGGTTCATTGAATGAATGAATGAAGGCTAGCTTAGCATTTATTGATCAAAGCATAATTGTTGAATGCTCATTGTGGATATGGAATGAGAATAAAGAGCTGGGCACAACAAAAAATTGGGAGTTAGTTAATATGTCTGAAAGAGTTACTTTGAAAAGGGGGACTTGTTTGGCATTAAAATTAACCCATTGGAGTCTGTAGTACAAGTGCCCTGCAGCAGTGCCTTTCAGACATGACTACAATGTTGGCATACATTTGGCCCAGAGAAAAGGTTTATTTTTATGAAGGAAAAATAACTATACGTAAGAAAATATTCCACTAGTATTAGGGAATTTACTATACAAAGGTCCATTCACATTCAAAATTTTATTAAAGTAAACATCATCAAATACAATTTCACTATTCTGGCAGAACCCATTCTTATAAAAACTCTAGTTTTGGTTCCTTATCTGCAGTTTTGATTAAATCAAAATGAAATGAAGAATTGACAATTGAATATGCAAATTAATGTGAGGAATTTTGATACATGCAGAAATGTCCTCTTGTCTGAATGAATTGCCTTTGAATTTGAAATCAATACTACTCATGGATTCTAATGTTTCTCTAATCCAAATACAAAATAACTATATGAATAAGATATAAAAAAAGGTAAAGTAGAAATTACATATTATTAAGTATGAAGAAGTGTCAGATAATCTATTTGAAATCTAATGACTATATTTGTTGTGGAATTTAAATAAGGTAATTATTTTTGAAAGATATGATACATCAATTATCCATGCAAATACTCCAACCTTTTTCTGCCTCAAAAATAAAAACTCTCCTTGTTATACATTATTTCTAAACTTTAGGAATACATAAAATGTAGATTTATTTTCATTTATGTTTTTACTGTGACGTTTTCTGAGATCCTAAGCAGTTAGTTGGATCTTAGAAGATATCACAGTGATTTATTTTAAGAGTGAGTTCATGCATTAAATTCATTTAATTAATACATTTAAATTTAATGAATATTTAATTTAAATTTATTAATTTAAACATCTTATCTTAATACACATGCTAAGATGTTTTTTTGTTTTATTTCTAGGTGGGAGTGTTAGCCTACATATTTCAAAAAGTCCTTGTAGGTTAAATTTCATTTAAAATATAAATCACATGTGTTGACTCAGCTCTTTCATAATATATTTTTGCCCTGTTGCATTTTTAAAGTCATCCTGGAAGCATACACTTAATAAAAAAGTGAGAATGGTCACACGGTCAATACCATTCTTCAGAAACCAGAAATATTGTACCCTCGCATCTGCTCATGTAAGCCAAGGCAAGGAATCAACTGCTGGCAATTTTCAGGACCCAGACCAATTCAAAAAATGGCAAAGGTTTTATGTCTCAAAGAGCATCATGAACTTGACAAGTTAAAATATTCACCCAATGCTTCTAAACCAAGGTCCCCCACCATCACCAGTGAATCTCCCCATCAACAGATAGCTCAATACACACATAACTAAACCATATTCAATGCAACTTAATAAAATATCAACGATTGGGGTTCAAATCCACAGAGGTAAATCAATACTCAAAGCTACTTTTCTCAAAAGAAAATTCAAGACAGTTGAAAATTGGGAATTAGAATGTAAATACGGTATTTTCCCTGCTGTGGTACCCTTCCCAATCCCTCCCTCATCCCACTACACAAAGTCACAGCGAAAGGATGAAAGGTAGCAAAAGGGGTAATACAGTACCCATAATAAAGGGCTGAGGGGAGGAACCAGCGCTCCACCCCATCCAAGTTGGAGCAAGATTATCCTATATAAAATAGAAATATATAGTTTGTTATTAGTTAGAAATCTGATATGACAGAACATTTGGTGTTACTTTTTTAATGATGCTCTCTGTCTGTTTCCCTATCAATGAAGACTTGAGTTCTTTTGAAAAAGGTCTTTACCATTTCCTAGATTAGGAAATTAAAAACACAAATTTAAGTACAAATTTTATTTTACTGTAGATAGTCATGACATCAGTTCACTCAGTTCAATTTTACAAGTTGAAAAATTTGGACTGGAAATTTGAAATACAATAAATGTTGAAAAGCTCTCAGCCAGAATGTGCATAAAACATGCAGAACATAAAGTGCAACGGGATGATAGTTTGTTTATTACTTTCTAACTTTCTATCAAGCATTGTGCAACATGCTTTACTTGGTAATGTTGCATAAAAGCACATGCTTTGGAAATGTGACAAGAAAACAAAAAGAAAATGAATGGCTGATTTACGCTTTTACACAGCTATTGTGATTTTATGCTGCTAGGAAAAAGAATAAAATGAGAGTTTCTACGTATATTCAAGTCTCACTTCCCAATTATAATTATCATTATTATCTCCATCCTCACCACCATCCATGATTACATTTTATAAAAGGTCAAAAGATCCAAACACTTAGAAACACAAAAAAACAGAACTTACAATCAGATTATTTTGTCTCTACAATGCCAAATACACACTGAAATGATCAGCCATTTTAGGCTTGTGTATATGTTGTCGTTACAAGGCAAGGAACCATATTCACGAATCTGTTCATTTAAATGATTAGTTCATCTTCTATTAGCATTTATAAGAAGTTTATGCTTTTGAAACTCCAAGATTCAAAAACTAATCTCTCCATGTCTTATAAAAAGCCTCAATGATCAAAAAGTACAGGTAAGGTTATTCCTGTAAAAATTGCAGGTAGACGCACAAGACCGACATTGTTACAAAAATAACATGTTAATAATAGAGGAGTATCTGGCCATTTGATTCATGGTCAATTTTTAAACGTTTATGACATCTTCAAATGCTTAGCACTATTTAGATTTCAGGAGACAGTTAAAACGTAATCTGGGAGGGATGCACGCCTGCAACTATGAGTAGTACCAAACCTTGTGTTTTTTCCTATACATACAACCCTGGAGTAAAGATTAACTTATAAATTAGGCGCAATAGGATATGAACAACAATAACTAATAATAAAATAGAACAATGATAACAACATACTATAATAATAGTTACGTGAGTGTGGTCTCTCTCTTCAAAATATCTTACTGTACTGCGCTGCTTTTTTCACTTGAGGGAAACACGCCCTGTAAGGGTCACTACGCTGAGCTTCAGGGCCTTATTAAGCAAAAGAGGGGCTGGTTGAATGCGAGCACTGTGATTCCGTTACAGTACGTCGGTCTGATAACTAAGAAGGCCTCTAAGTGACTATCTCAGAGATGAGTCGTGTCTTGGGTGGAACATAGCTGGATGGTGTGTGCCTTCTCAGAATGGCACACAATTAAAAATGTACCAGTTGTTTATTTCTGGAATTTTCCATTTAATATTTTCAGATCACGGATAACTGAAACCATGGAGTAAAACCTCAAATAAAGGGGAACTGCTAGACTTTGATTCAGGCGACATGTTTTCAAGTAGAATGTACTAAAGGAATATTTTTCTCCAGAACTGACACTGGCAGTATAAAACAATGGAAAGTGACATTTAATTGGAAATTAAACTTAATTTTCACATACCCTGGAGAGAATTTACTTTAAGAAGATAAGTAAATGAGAATTTGCTTATGTTCTTAAAAAGTGACATTTAAAATAAATTTTATTTTAGAAGAACATATTATGAGGCTATCAACAACCTAGAAAATGCAAATGGAAATAGACAAGTCTCCTTAGATTCTACAAACATAACTAAATCAATAGAAGAGCAGTATTTTTCTTAATTAAAAATCTTTGTTCTGGTTAAAAATTGATTTTCCAATAAATAACTACTTTTTATGCTATATATCATATGTAAATGCTTCATGATTTTTAAAAAGGTTTGGAAAATTAACAAATAAATAACAGCAAAATTTCTAATCTGCTATGAACCATAAGAAATGGTTTAGTATTTCCTTAGAAGAAGTAATATAAAGTTTTGTGTAATTCTGATAAATGAGGTTTAAGTTATGGTTAATTTGTAAATCATCTATGTAATGAGTCAAAATTACATTTTCTGTTCATTATGCTGTAAATGTTTTACCACAATGTCATGAAAAATTGTGTGGATTTATATATAAAATCTTTAAGTTACTCTTACTAGTTGTATAAGTTACGAAGATTAATGCAATTATAAATTGAGGCTATATTAAACATAACTTTTTAAAAGAGTTTAAAATTTAGTCAATATTTAATATCTACCCTTGAAAATATTACAATAATGCAAGCTTTGGCATTATACAGACAAAACTCTCAATTTTTAATTTTTTTTCTTTATGCTTATTCTTAGACACATGTGTGATTCATATTATTTTCAATAAAACTCATAAACTACAGTTTAGATCATCACAATGAGAAGCACATGATGTCAAATTCACTTTAGTTGATTATTATCATATCATTACACACAGTACTTTTAATAGTGCATTTGCTTTTTTGTATACAGGTTTGTAAGGAAACTCCCAAGAGAGATTAAGAAATAAAGTCATTTTAATAAGCACAGCAGATAAATGATATCATATCATTTCAAGGGAGGCCTACATTCTCTTGCATATCACCTAAAAGTAAATATGCAACAGATAAAAAGATAAAGTAGCAATTTTGCAAGGATTTGCCATTCCTTTGCATGCATGGGTTTTTTCCTTTTTAAAATTCAATGTAATTTTAATTTTGGCTATAGGCAATACTTCTGGTTCTTTCAGTTCCCTTACCCTCATCCCTTCAAATCGTGATAAAGCTCTTAGGGGTCTCAGCGCTCTTAGTGTCCTGAGAGATTTGATGGCACCAAGTTCAGAGTAACCCAGGGCATTCGCTGTTAAACTGACCAATGAAACCTGCACCAATAAACAAACACAAACAAAGATAAATGTCATTCAATTTTAATTACTATGTCATTCAACAAATATGATTTTGGTTATAATTACTCAGAAGATAAATGGCTGCATATTTTTACTAAACCTTTAAAAATTTTAAGGAAATATTTTCAGTTTGATGAAAAAAAGTAGCTTTTAAGATGTTAATTAAAAGCTAGTTGAATAAAAATATCTCAAATGTCACGTAATTTATTAATTGTTCAATTAAATTGTTAGTAGAACAATTAGTTTTAAAACTAAATAAAACTTAATTTAATAAAGAAAAACATCTAAGACATGTAAGAAAATGTCATTGGCTATCCTTCCTTGATTAAGTCACTGCTGAATATAGGGCTTTGCCTGTGGCTAAATAAAATACAAAAACTGATATTATGTCAGAAAAAGCAAGAAATCTCTGTCTTGCATTCATATGTTCACCTAACTATAATTGATATTCTCCTAAATTAAGGTGCTAAATTACATTGCTTTTGCACTTTGTTTTTGGAAGGGGATTCTTCGTTTTGCTAATACTTTGTGTTTTTACTTGTTTAAAGTTTAGTCTTATGTAAGTTAATATAACTTAGAATGTTATTTCACTATGAAACTTTCTGTTTTTTCTATACTAATTTGCAGCTTCTGCTATAGTATCTGGTCCAAAATGGCCAATCAAATATTTATCAAATAAATAAATCAATGAATTTATATACAAAGACTAAGAAATAAAAATGTTAGGTGTCTAATTCTCTAAATAAAGAGTTTACCAAAACTCCATGTCCAAACAGAGTTACAATTTCATTCATTTGAAAATGGCTAGGTTGGACAGTTCTAAATACACTGGACATTGTTTTTGTAAAATTTTCTATTTTTAAGTGTATTAAGTTGCCTTATATTTATTATAATTTTATATTACTTTAGATTTATTATAGTTCCTTTTGTCTGTTTTAGAGTTATTTACTAATCCTTATGAAATATTGAAACCTCAATATTAGAAACTATTTCTTTCTATGATATGATGAAGCAATTCTCTTGAGGTTTTCTCTCAATTTACTAATTTCATAGTAACATTATTAAGCTTTTCCAATAGCTCTGGCTTTGCCTTTGTTTAGACTTAAGAAGATATAATATATGCAGGACTCTTAGCCTAGAAATACTCTCCACAAGAAGCCTGCATCTTTCTACTGGATTATTATCTTTTTGGGATAAAACGGTTACCTATGAAATCTGTGATATTTCGAATTCACTTTTCTAAAGATGAAATTATGCCAAATTGATAATATGAAACATATTTAATTTTAATTTTAGGGCAGTAATTTCTTTCAGGGCAAATAAAATATTATTCATCTTTAGGTGTAGAAATCTGTGAAGGTCTGATACGTTACTAGTGTATAGCCTAGGGGAACTCTCATCACTGCATGGAGTAGATTTTCCCTATACTCTGTACCTTACTTCCAATAATGAAGTTATAAGCCATATTATAAACTCTTTGAAATTTCCTTTTAAAAACTTTGAGTAGATCAAAGAGAATTTAAGAAATTGACAGGAGCTCCCACCATCATGACTGTTTACTGAGACCCTTTAAGATCACATGGATTAATGTCATCATTCACAGAGTTAGGAGCCAGTACATTGTGCACTGGCATACAACCAGATGGAAGTGAGGCTGGGATTCAAGCCCATCGGCCTGATTTAAATTTAAACTAAGAATTTAAATTCTGAGTAGTTTATTCGATTAGGGTAATAGCACTATTATACAAAAAAGAGAAGAGAAAGATTTGTGAAAAGAATCTGTTTCTACATTAGTACATAAGTACATGTACTAACCAACATAAGGAGTTTAGACAACATGCCCAGTTTACCACTGTCCCTACAAAGTGCTGGTTTTTATATTTAGCTGTTTCCTAGACACTCACCATAAATCCCATCCTTCCGATGCTAAATAATTACTAAATGGGCCTATTCTTACGAAAACTACGGTTACATTCAGTGAATTAGTTTAGGGACTATTATGTAGCACAACCCATCAACACAACATAGTTATCAGAGACTCACTATTTTAGAATTAGCATCTACATAAGACAAACTACCTTTGATGGAAGACAAAGATATGAATACCTACATCAACGATTAAGAAGTCCAGCCAACACCAGGCGTTGGTGAAATATGTTTGATAGCCATAAGCCACCCATTTTAGAAGCATTTCCAGAATGAAGATGTAAGTGAAAACCTTATCAGCATATTCCAACATTGTCTTAATTGTCTTTCGCTGATCAATATATATATCTTCAAATGCCTATAACAAAAAGTTATACTTTTTAGATTTCTAAAACCATTGTACTCTATAAGCTATTTTTTCTGATTATATATATATAGAATATATGATATTCAGTTGGAATAGGACAGAGAAACAATAGCTATTGCTTTTTTTCTCTTAAAGATATTGTAATGAATCAAGGGAAAAGTTATAGTCTCTATAATATAGCTAAAAGAAAAAAGCAAATTTTTATGAATTAATTTTACTTATTAGAAAATAGTTCTTGATGTCATATCCTGATAGTACTACCCCAGCTTGAAGTTATTTATTCCTTTTGTTTGATTTTGTTTGCTACCCCTTGTTGGCTTTTTGCCATTGAAAGAAATGAAAAGTAAAGCTTATATTTTACATAAAGTAGAATTGTAACTGATAGTCACATTGTCCAATTTTATTACATGATTTGGTTCATTTGTCCCTTCCTCTCTTCATTTTGTTGATAGTTTGTATTTATCAGCAGAGACAAGGTCTGATACATTATTAGTCTACATTACTTCTCATTTAGATAAAGTTAATTCTTATTGAGATCACAATATGTATTCCTCTAATATGAACCTCTTTTGATATTTCACATCAAAGTCTCACATTTATTTCAATGGTAAAATATTGATTCTTGTCTTAGTAGCATATAAAGAAATTCAGTTTATGAGAGAAATATGCAGAAAATATAGGCTTATATTCTAATTATAAACTTAAAGAAACATTAAGATCCATCTATCTATCTATCTATCTATCTATCTATCTATCTATCATCTATCTATCATCTATCTAATGGCTTAAGTATTCCATTTGCGTTAGTGTTTTTCTGAAATACTATCTATATGTTACAATATATATTTTTGTAATTTATTTTTATATAAATGTAAATTTATTCTGATGTAAAAGAAGTCTTCATATAAAGACTTAAGCTAAAATCAGAAATAAATAGTTATACATTAAGTCTATAGATTGGAAGATATGAAACAGAGGTAATTAAAAATGCCTTGGAAACGGGTACAAGGGTAGGATGGTCGATATAGAGATGTATCTATGTTTCAGGAAGAAGTCATAAGCAGAGGTAACAGTTAGGGATTAATTAAATGGGGCTGATGGCTGATGCTGTTGAAATGAAAATGGATGTACAATGAGGGTTGAGGGGAAAACGTGCATTTACCAACACAATGCAACAGATAGGGTAATAAGTCATCGGTGATAGATTATTCTAAAACTGATTGTTGTACCACCTTTGCTCAATATTCACTCACCAGAGCACCACTACTAAGGAGAATCATGAAAACAATGAAGGTTTCAAACCAGTTATGTTCAACTATTCGGAAGCACGTTCTTCTCAGGTTCCACCATTGTTTTCCTCTCCCTTCTTCCACACTGACCTGGCAGCATTTGAATCTTTGTACACAGCCTGCAAGTATAATGTTCAAATAGATAAAATAATTCTGCTGCTTCCATAATAACCTCTGCCATGTCCCAGATCCATCTTCTCTTCCCTATTCTCAGCTCTCCCTTGCTAGGACAACTCTCTAAGCCTGCGCAGTAAGAGCACATTTATTAGCTGAAGTTATAAAATCATCCAGGCTCTTTAAATGGTTCCTTGGCTAATAATACCTGTTATTCTCCAAGAAAAAACTTTGTAAAGGAAAAATCAATATAAAGGAGCTTTGCCTTTTCCTCTATCATTTCATTGTGCTTTGTTAACGTCTCTAGCAGGGGTGGGGAACATTATTTTTCTGCCAAGGGCCATTTGGATATTTATAACATAATTCCAGGGCTATACAAAATTATCAGCTTAAAAATCAGCCTGCTATATTTGGTTAAATATTTAACTGACTCACCCCTAATGCCTTGGCAGGGCCAAACCAAAATATTTCGTGTGTCTTATAGGGCCCATGGGCTGAGCATTCTCCACTCCTACTAGAAAAGGACTTCAAAATGGAAATCAATAATAAACAGAAACCTCCCCTTTTAAAGAGGATATAGAGTAATAACCTACATCTCTCCCAACAATGCTGGGTTTGTTACTGTTTAGGTTTTGTTTTGGTGCTCCTAGAAGAGTTTACATAATTTTCAAAATTGATTTTGTTCACAAAAATGTGATTTGCATGGCCCTGCTTTATTTGTCATTGTTTTCCTTACACGGCTTCCACTCACTCTAACATAAGAATTAAATCAACAGTAAACTGTGAATGACTTTGTAAGCTCCAGGGAGGATATATGGAAGGAAGGAAGGAAGGAAGGAAGGAAGGAAGGAAGGAAGGAAGGAAGGAAGGAAGGAAGGAAGGAAGGAAGGGAGAGAGGGAGGGGAGGAGAAAAGAAGGAAGGTAAGAAGGAAGGGGAAAGGAAAGAACATGGACCTTGCTCCCAATAATATTACATCCTCGTTTTCAAGAAAAAATACAAACACAGGAACCCTGCCTCAAGTGGGGGAAAAAAGTCAGGTATGCTAAAAAAAAGGGGAGAAAGAAAGGGAAGGGAAGGAAGGGAGACTGGGATGGAGGAGGAGAAAAAAAAAAGACAGAGAAGAGACATAACAGTTCAAAAGAGAGAAGAGCCTCATAAAAGAATATATGACTAGCTATCAGGAGAATTAAACGGATATATTGATTATAGCTGCTGAGTTCTTTTCCACTATGGTCATATGAAGGTAGTTTGAGAAGGACTTTGAGTGATGTGTAGAATTTATATAGGAATTAGAGGAAGATATTAGATATCAGGCCTTTGACGAAG
>PVJC01013009.1:0-38714 GCA_004026665.1 Murina feae
CAAGCAGGCTGCCGACCCCCTGCCACCTCTTACCCGCTTCCCGGTGCCCTCCAACCCTGCCGCCTCTTTCCCACTCACGGGTCCTGGGTCCTGCGCTATCCCGCCCTGAAGCCGCTCTGTGCACTCAGGAGGTCCCTCATCCCGGCCTGTGCCCTCTCACAGTCTGGGACCCCTCAGGGGATGCTCACCTGCTGGCATGCCTGACCAGCCTGGGTGAGGGGCTTTCAGGCTGCCCACAGCTCCCATTGCCCAACGTCCCAGCAAGGCCGGCTGGACGCAGGTTTCCTATAATTGATGCTGTTCCTTTAAGGCGAGGCCTTTTACTAACGAAGCCTCCTCTCTGCCTCACCTCGCGGCTTCTATAATGAAACTATTGTTACACTTAATTGTTGCAAATGTGCGTTTTGCTTCAGGCCCAAGACTAAGGAGCCAGCGAGCAGGTAGTTTTGCTTTCGCTCCTGCTGCAACGGATGCTGCCTAAACGTTTACTCAGGTCCGTGAGTGGCGGCCGCCATATTGGCTGGGCTAATTTGCATACAGCCTTTCTGATTGGCTGTGGGCGTCCCGGAGAAATGGTTAATTTTACTATTCCGCTTTTATTAGTTTAGATAAGGACAAAGGGATCTGGAAGTAGTAGGCTGACATGTTAGTGAGCTTTGTGTTATCAGAGAAGTCAATACCTATTGGATGAATTTAATCAGTAATATCTCATGTATTGACAGTCCCTTTAGAACCTAATATTTCCTGTCAGTATCTCTTGGTTTGAAAGCAATCCAGCATGTATGTGACATGGAAATAAATTAGAGTCTGGACTTTGGTGTTATTTAAACCTGGGTTCAAATCATGATCCTGTCATCTATGAGAAATGGAACCATGAGAAAATGACTTAACTCTCTGTATCTTATTGATGCATATGACTGTCATAAAAGTTAAATGGAGTTATTGTAGCTTAGTTCTAGGTACACTCAAGATAATAAATGGAAATTTATGGTACATAGGAAGAGAGAGCTGTTCACTGAGAAGGGCAGAATTTTGAAGAGACCACTTTCCTCATATGAAAATAATAAAGAATCTTTAATTTTATGTAAATAGCTAGGTGCAAGGACTGCAGTAGTCCTAAGAAAATGAGGCTGCATGTGGAATACATTTTCACAAATTCAGCCACCTTTTATCTTCTCATACCCTCTCACTCCTGACTTAAGTAATTCTCTTATATCCAGCATTAGATATAGAAAATAGTTATGAAGGACAAGTGAGTTTGGACAGTAAGACAATGTAAGAGTAATGGAACATCTCAGGTTGTAACCAAAATTTATTCAGAATTGTTCTATTGATCTGTAAACTACAGTAAAGAATGTAGAAATTGTGTAATACTACTGTGGTAAATTAGGGCTGGGAAATACAGATTTTGCCATTCAATTATAATATAGATGACTATTGATAATCTTAATTTCAGCAATTCATTCAAAATTAGCCCCACTCCTCCTATTGTATATTTCTTTTATAAAGATTGATCCCAAATATTAACAATGGTCTGATGAAGCTTGAAACAAAAATTCAACCCCAAACTGTCCATACAATAGGTATTACAATTCTGTCTCATTGACTTAAGTCATGTGTGTGATTCATGAGGTTGATATATGCAGCAAAGAGCAAAGATAAGAGGTCTCTGTCCTGGAATTTGATAAAGAGAGATGGAAATTTCCCATTGAGGTTATGCACAGAAGAGAACACAATCAAATTAGGAAACACTGAAGAGCAACAAAGACACTTCATACAATACTTTCCTTTTGACAGGCCAATAAATACTCCAGCTGAATAATTTACCAAAGAAAAAGAACGCTCTCAAACCTCATGACCCTTGGAACAATGAGCAGGAGTTCAATTACCCACAACTGTTCTCTTAGAAGGCAGCTTTCCAAGCCGCGTGTGATTTCAGCAGTCACACATTGGAAGTATTAAAGAGGGAGATCACTGCCGTTGTCGCTTCTGTGTCCTACCATAGTTTACGTTACCTTCTTTAAAGAAAACAAACAACCTGCTGTCACATGAAGCAGCACTTTGCCCAAAAAAAGAAGGATACAGCAGGAGGAAGCAATTATTTTAATAGTATTTCTGGCGAGTTTGAGCTATTAGATTTCAGCGGAACACTTTATCTGCACATTACTAGAGTGATACTGTCACTTTAGAAAGTACTATATAATTTGCTTCCATTAGAGACTCAGAGCAACTTGCCGATAGTTCCCAGAGAATGTCTCCATCACTGCCCATATGGTCTGCAGTGTTGCAGAGTGAGCTGCTCATCAGTTTTGAGGGTATATCTAGGTTCCAAGAATTGAGAAGCTTTCTCACTCACTGGTGTCTTGTAAAATTCTACAGCTGCCTCCAGACAAAAATCTACAGAAGTCATATAGAATATCACATACTATTTTGAAACCAAAGAGCTACAGTTTACTACCAGTATGAAAGCATGTTATGAACTCAGTTCTTGTAGAGGTACCATATTTCTTGTGATTTAAATTATCCTAAAATTCCTTTGTCAGTTCTTTATCTTTTAGTCATGATTTTTATTCAGTGATTTCTGAAACTCACTAAGCATTGCTCTTATTGCACTACACAGGTTATCAGTGAAAAATGTAAGTGTCACCAAGGCTATAAATTGAGTTTACTGCATATGTACTATACGGATGAATTGCAAAGAGTGTGACTTGACTATCCATATTATTCACTTTGTACTATCCCATTTTCTAATAACCCTAGCACATTCTATTTTGTCAAAATTTAATATGAAACCACATTTGTGATGAAAATTTTATTAGTGGGAAATCTTTCAAATCTCTTAAATCTATGAGCCTTACATATATTAGCTAATTTAGGAAGAAATTTGTCATATGTACAATAAGCTTTATATATGTGCAAATATTTCCTTTGAGAATAAATTTGCTCTTTTATTCCTTAATAAGGACTTTATTTTTGTGTTAACCAAAAATATTAAGGAGCAGGTGATAACATTCTGTCAAGTAAAATGAACAACAGTGTAAACACTATTTATTAACATCATTCCTAAATATTCTCTAATAAACGGCATTAAACTACTTACTCTTCACCATGAGAGTATAAAACGTGCATTGGAGCTTCAAAATCAATGACATGTTGCCCTCTATCCAATGCTTCTCTTTGGCAAAGAGAAAAGAATCCGCTCCTCAAACTCAGCATGCCATTTTTTAATTCACACTTAAATTTCCACTTGAGGAGGCAAGCCAAAACAAAGTGGTCCTCCCTGAGATGCACCCTGGGAATAAGTGCCCTCCCAACTTTAATAATTATCCGAGAACAGCCTTTCTCCCACTCCCCTTTCCATCTGAATAGAAGTAGCTTATTAGGACCTCGTTGTTTTCTATTCCTCTATTTGCATAATTCACAGATGTCAACCTGCTGGCTCTCTTTGTCCCATAGAATGATAGTCTTTGTTTGCTGAGTAAATTGTTCTCTTTTTGCAGCTATAATGAGGGGATATACTGTGTAAAAGTTGTAAGATAAAACAACTGTCAGCATTTAAATCGATAGATATTACATGTTATCTATCTGGTTAATCATGTCCTGCTTCAAGACTTCCTCTTCTTGTATAAATTAAATTATGTACATGCCTGAAAAACAGTATGTGTATTTAGGAAATCTTTGTTTAAACATAGGAGAAGTTAAAGACACGTAAATAGCTGTGACTGTCACACGATTCTTTATATACCATCCTTAAAAACCTACTACGGTACTGTACATGGAAGTGTAGTATTACTTAGTTACCAGAGCTTGGTTATAAAAATTAGAAATTATGTCTTCATATCCACTCACAATAACTTCTAAATAATTACATGGAGAGTTAAGTAAAGTGTTTTATCAAATTGATATTCTATGGAATTCAGCCTAACTCTGCAAATATCACATATTTTTAATACGAATGTTTTAGCATTTTCTTTATCTAAATTAGTAAGAAAGCATTTTTCAGAAGAAAGTGATTCACAAGGTCATAGTAGTATAAATAAAAGAGGAACATATTTGAATCAATAGGGTTTCAAAGACAATAAATATAATTATGTTGTACAGTGGTAGCAGAATTGAGTGAAAAACACTTCTGATAAGGATATTTATCTACAATAGCACTTGGGAAGTAAAATATTTGGGCTCCAATAACATGTAGCAAAATTAGGTTTATAAATATCTAATTCAATTGGGATCTTTCTGGAGTTTCATTGCATTAAAATTTTTCTCTGTTCTTTCAAAATGGGCAATATTTACTGTAGATTGGTTCATCCAGCAGTTAAGTGCAGGCAAAATTCATTGCATTTGTTTATCTTCATTGCAATTTCGGATGAGGATTCTTGGAAGTGTAATTTGATGTTTATAACCATATATCACAGCATAATTTTGAAAATATAATTAAATAATATTCTACATAAATTCTTAATGTAGAGTCAGTTTCTTTGGCCAGGATTCAGAATCAGCTTAATTTATTTTTTAGAAGAAATCATTTTTTTAAAGTTCAGAAAATTTAACTTGAATTTCTATCTTAAAAATTGGGTCTTTGGTGATAAAAACATGCAATCAATTTTATGGTTTACATTTTTCATATGCAAGATGCCAAACATATACAGGATGTAAGCTAATCACTATGTAGTGTTATAATTTCACTAGGGGCCCGGTGCACAAAAATTTGTGCACTCGGGAGGTCCATCAGCCCGACCTGTGCCCTCTCGCAGTCTGGGACCCCTCTGGGATGTCCACCTGCTGGTGTGCCTGGTCAGCCTGGGTGAGGGGCTGATGGCTGTTTGCGGGCTGGCCAAGCCCCCCAGTGTGGATCCTCACCCCATTGGGGTGTGGCCAGCATGAGTGATGGGCTGATGGCTGTTTGAAGGCTGGCTAAGCTCCCCAGTGGCGTCCCTCACCCCACTGGGGTGTGTTCAGCATGGGTAATGGGCTGATGGCTGTTTGCTGGCTGGCCAAGCCCCCCAGTAATGTCTCTCACCCCACTGGGGTGTGGCCAGCCTGGGTGATGGGCTGAGGGCTGTTTTTAGGCTTTCAGGCTGCCCACAGCTCCCATTGACCCAATGTCCCAGCAAGGCTGGCTGGAAGCAGGTTTCTGGGGTTTGTTTATCTTCTGTAATTGATACACTGTTCCTTTAAGCCGGGGCCTAGTAACGAAACCTCCTCTCTGCTACAGCTCTGGCTTCTATAATGAAACAATGTTTAATTAGAAGTCAGGCCTGGCCTGCTGTTTGCTTCAGCTCCTAAGATTGAAACAATTGTTGCAAATATGATGTTCCCTGGAGCAGAGAGATGCCCAGGCGGCCCGCAAACAGTTTCACTCCTGCTGCAACGGACGCTGCCTGTTTACTCAGGTCCCTGAGTGCTGGCCTCAATGTTGGCTGGGTTAATTTGCATACAGTAGCTCTGATTGGCTGGTGGGTGTGGCTTAGGCATCCCAAAGAAACAGTCAATTTTAATATTACGCTTTTATTAGTTAGGATTTTATACATGCCATTTTCTTATATGTGCAAATAAAACAGAAACTAGGGTCCATAGCACTCAATTATGATTGTGCTGTATTGGAATATCTGTACTTCACCAAGAAAATTTCCCTGATATCTGTCCTATGATTAGCCAGTTATAATTTGCATGAACTTCTAGGGTCTTATACTGAACATTCTAAGATCTCCTGGGAGGTATGTAGTATTTGAACCAAAGTATCAGAGGTAATTCTAGAAAGAAATTAGGAAAGTGACATACTTCCTAGTGGAGACAGGGTAAAAAATGCAGTTGTTTAGACTATATATAAATCTCTGCTTTCCTCAATTTAACTACAAATGAACCAAATTTAATTATAATAAATGTTATGTGAAAACCAAACATAGCAAGCTTGCTCATTATCCTCAGCATAGAACACATGGTAAATGTTCCATAAATAAATAATAAATAAGGAAAATATATATTTTTACTAAAATAGGGATATAACTTGAATATGTAGGTTAGAAAAAGAAAACAAAAAGTTACTTTTAAGTAAAACCAGCTTTCTCCATCTGGCTTTTCCTGAAGAGGTACTGAGAATAGATTTTTTGCCCCTTTCTTTACTGCTAAAGATGCATATAGCTCAAAGATAGAGAAAAATCTAAGAAAAGAGTGCCTGAGACTAATTTATTTTAACCATTGTTAGTATGTAATAGTAACCGAGGCAACTTGACAAGCCACATGCCAGTAAATAATATATGGAAAGTCATAAAGCCTTTTCAGACATACAGATCTTTTTTTAACTATCCCTCCTTTTTAATATTTATCATTGGTACTAGATATTATTGATTTAAATTAGATGTCCCTTGATACTTATATGACCAAATGATTGAATACGTAAATAAACAAGAAAGCAGAAATAATGAACAAATCTTCCATTCAGAAGATTTTCAAATAATTTCTGTACATACTCTGTTCTCAAGTAAGTGAAGCCTAACTTCCAACTCCTTAAACGTGGGCTGTGCATAGTGGCTTTCTTTCCAAAAGTGTGGATTGAAAATAGGGAAATTTGGTAACTTGACAGATAGGAAACCTGACAAACACCACCTAAGTCAGGTGATCAAGTTCACCATCAACAATGACGAATCACATTGATAGTGTGCACCTTTGTTAGGATGTGACGGAAATGGCAGTTTAACTCCTGTGGTCTTCTTCCCACGACATGTAACCTACTTTAATCACCAGGAAAACATCAAATACCTATTGAGGCACATTATACCAAATGCCCGATTGGTACTCTCAAGGTCATCCAAAACAAGGGCTGTCTGAGAAACTGAGAAAATGACAGAGACAGGAAGACTAGTAACATAGAACTCTGAATGGGATCCTGGAACGGAAAACTGACATTAGGTAAAAACCAAGGAAATATGGAACAGATATGAACATGAATGAATAATAATGCTTTAGTATTGATTCATTAGTTGAGAACACATTTATAATATATGCTAATGCATCAGTATTGAATCATGAGTTGTTTGAAATATTAAAGGAAGATATTAACAATGGAGGAAATTGAGTGTGAGGTATATGGGAACTCTATACTATCTTTGCAATTTTTCTGTAAATCTAAAATTGTTCTAAACTATTAAGTTTAACAAAAATTCTTATTTTTTTAATTTACTAATTGAAGAATTGGATTAATTTTTATATTCTCATAGAACTTCAAGTCTAAAAAAATATTTTAGCACTTATTTATTAACCCAGTATTTAATTAATTTGCCCCCAAATATTTATTTATAACACTATAAATTACATAGTTTTGAGTGTTAAGGAAACATCATCAAATTGGTAAGGCCTGTTATAGGGTAAAGAGGAAAATTCCAGCCAATTAGGATTTTACAATATTAAAAAGTATTATAGTATTAAAGGTTAATTAAAGCTGTATTTAAATAAATGTTTATTAATGCCCAAAATGCTTGCCTACAGTCTCTCTATTTTGCGAAGGGATTAAATTATTTTTGATAAAATTATAAGTAAAGTTCAGATTAATTTGACTTATTGCTTAGTTGCATTTCAGTTTTGTATCTTATTGCATACAATAGTATGAATTTTGAATAAACAAAAATATTAAATATATTAAAGATATTTGAACTTAACTTATTATGAAAAATAAGATATTACTATTTTAATCTAAGTATCAATAGTGTGTAAAGTGCTCTCCCTTATTAAATTAAATTTTAATTATCTTAAACACTAGACCCAGTTAGTTCTGTTATGTAGTATCCAGGCTGCTACATACATAAATACCTCAAGGTGCATAATTTCCTTGTGTTCAGATAATAAAGTTGCTAAATTGGTTCATTTATTTTTATAATAATTTATATTGATGATATGCAGTATGGAACATTAAAGTAAATTATCAGGAGAGATTTTGAAAATATTATCAGAGAAAATTAAAATGGAAACAACTTACAATTTGTCAATAATCAGATCATGAACACAGAGCATTAAACATGGGAACATTAGAAAGACTTGAAACAAATAATTAAATACTCTGCTAAAGCATTTATCATTTTTATCTAAAAGGTTAAAGTCTAATTCCAGATCCTGGGTAAAAATGGATCTTTTTGGTTATTTATTTTTGTATATATCTCTTCCTAAAGAAAATAATCTGAATTGCAACATCTTATTTCCAGGCATGATCTGGGATGAAAGCAGAATGGGCTGACATCTACAATACTTCAGTGGAAATTACAGCATAGTTAATATATCAATTTAATTAAATTCCTATAGTGATTCATGACATAAAATATCAAAATAAGTTAACTTGCACTGAAGCAGACCAAAGATCAATGCAGTGGGCAGAGATACAATGAATTAAATTAAAGTATAATTGCCAGCTACTGAAAAGATTGTGTGCATAAGTAGGCTGTGTTTTCTTTTTGTAAAGCAATAT
This sequence comes from Murina feae, assembly GCA_004026665.1. NCBI lineage: Eukaryota > Metazoa > Chordata > Mammalia > Chiroptera > Vespertilionidae > Murina > Murina feae. The sequence goes on from PVJC01013009.1 coordinate 8,456, forward strand.
TTTAGAAAGACATCACTTAAGAAAGTTAGATAAGATAGTTCCCAGCAGTTTCCAAAGATTCCTAAAGTCAACCTTAAATCAATGTCTAAATTATTTTGTACCGTATTTATAAAAAAGATTAAGGAACTATGTTTGCATTAAATAGAAATAAATGGAATTCTTTCTTACATTTCACTAAGTATAATATGAATTTTACATTTTCAAATGTGATTTACTGCTAACTTTTACAGTGTTTTTAGATAAACTAATATCACTTGAAACCCTTATGGCATAATATAAAATCTATATGTCAAAGAAAGAATCTATGTGTCAAAAAAAGAAGAGAGAAACAATGAAACTTGTGGGTGAGTTTATCTCACTACATCCTGAATTAAGTATGATGATGGAGTTCAATAACAGTTTTGGAAGTAAGGCTGATAAGCATTCGTGCTTATAAAAGTAACTAGGGGCCTGGTGCATGAAATTTGTGCATTGGAGGGGAGGGGGCTTCCTCATCCCAGCCAGCTCCCTCTCACATATTGGAAGCCCTCAGGAGGTGCGTTACTGACAGCTTAAGCCCTGATCCCCTTGGGGAGCAGGTCTAAGCCAAAGTCTGGCCTCTCTTTGTGGGAGGTGACCAGGTTAATCATGGGAAGCCACAAGCCCCATCACCCCACTGCTGAGGCAACTGCCAGTCACCATAGCCACCAAGGTGTTTTCATCAACACGGACTCCAGTCCCTTCACCATGAAGAAATGACAACTTTCTTTAGGCATTTTCAAGATGTGTCCTTCATAGGATATGACATTTCTTTCTTTCTTTTTTTACCCTCACCTGATGATATGTTTCCATAGATTTTTAGAGAATGTGGAAAAGAAGGGCAAAACAGAGAAAAACATCAAAGTGAGAGAAACACTTTGATTGGCTGCCTCCTACATATGCCCTCATCTGGACCCTAGGCAGGGAGAAGCCTGAAACTTATGTACATGTCCTTGGTCTGAATTGAACCCAGACCCTGCAGTGAGCAGGCTGAGGCATTATGCACTGAGCCAAATCTGCTAGGGCAGGATATGACATTTCTTAGCCCTCCAGCAGCAGACCTTCATTTTTTTCTCCAAAAGTGTGGTGGAAAAACCCTAGATTGCCTTTTTGGATTCTTATTACCCAAGTTACTAAGAATATTACCAGTGGCATACAGGGAGCTTAGCCAATGAGTGTTAAGAAAAGGTGTTTCCTCTGTAGTTCACTCTGATCACCGGCTCCACCCCTGCCCCTCCAATCCCAGCTCCACCCTTGCCCAGGCCTGTAACCTCTAGCTGAGGATGCAGGCCTGGGCAGGGGACCCCCAAGCTCCTCCAATCACCAGCTTCACAGAGCCCAGTCCTCTGTGATCACCAGCTCTGATCCTGCCCCCTGCCATTGCCAGCTCTGCCCTTACCCCACTGGCAGCCTCTGGCCAAAGCTGCAGGCCTGGGCAGGGGACTCTAAGACCCCTGCTTTGCTGGCTCCACTGGTGCCCAGACCCCTGCGATCACAGGCTCTGTCCCTGCCCCTCTGATCACTGGCTCTCCTGAACCCAGGCCCCTGTGATCTCCAGCCTTTCCCCTGCCCAGACCTGAGGCCTCTGGCCCAGGCCTTATGGCTGGGTAGGGCACCCTCATACCCCTCCAATCACCAGCTCCGCCCCTGCCCCCTCCGATCACCAGCTCCACCCTTGCCCATGCCTGAGGTCTCTGGTGAAGGCCTCTGGCCTGGGCAGGGGACCCCCACCCCCTCTGATCACCTGTTCCACACCTCGGGTCCCCTGCTTCCCCGCCATCTGCCTGGCTAATGGCCTGACCACTTCAGTGGCAGGGCTGAACCAAACTGGGCACCACCATCTTGTGGCTATGGGGGAGGCCATCTTTGTCATGGAGTGACACCTAATTTGCATATTACACTTTTATTATACAGGATGTGGCTATGGGCGCCTCCATCTTGTGGTCATGGGGGCGGCCATATTTGTCATGGAGTGATGCCTAATTTGCATATTACTCTTTTATTAGATAGGATAGGTCTTCAGTATAAACAAAGAAAAGAAATGCTCTTTATTTAGTGTCCCAAGATGATAAAGTTGATTTTGCTGGTAACAGCCAATGTGTTAGAGAAGTAACAATTGATGTTTTTATATTTCATAGCATTATACATAATTTTGTGATCTCCTGCTTTTTTGGGGGATCTAATCATCTCTTCTTTTTAAAGGAGCATAAAAATAATTTTAATTGGCTTTTAGGCAGAATTGACACTTCAGAAAATAAATTATTAATGTTTAGGATAGAATTCAGAAGTTGACTTAATCCATTTGGGCTGCTATAAAAAAAAAATGCACACACTGGATAGCTTACAAAAAACATAAATTTTATTTTTCACAGTTCTGGAAGCTTGATGAATGAATGGCACTAAGATATCTAGTAAAATATCTTCTGCTTAAAAATCTTATAATTCTATGGTAGAGATATGATATCTAGCTTATTTCTTGTACTACTAATCTTAGCTTAGTTTTTGCCAGAGTGATTATTAACTTATAAATAAAGAAACATTTTACTTCGTTGAATTAAGCATGGTAGTGTGTGGTTTATGTGTGGGTCTTATGTGTGAATTAGAGTGTGAAGTACTTCTGAAATCTTCTAGCCAGTTAATAAATATAAGAACTTTGTAGGGACTTGTGCTTTAGAAATGAGGTTACCAAATATGCCTAGAAACTTTGAGTTGCTACTTTCACCTTCAATAGCAATCTATTATCTTGAAAAGTTCCACTGGAATACTAATGGAAAATCGTTAACATAAACAAGCAGGTAAAACAGTCTTATGTCTGTAACAGTACTGCTAACTCACTTCTAGGTTAAAATTAGTTTCAAATATATATATATATAAGCCTAAGCAACCATTATGACTGGATGACCAGATGATAGCTATGATGAGTGCTGACCATCAAGGGGCAGATGCTCAACGCAGGAGCTGCCCCTTGGTGGTCAGTGTGCTCCACAGTCAACCTCCCACCATCCCTCCCCCCTGGCCTGCCCGCCCAGATCGGCCAGGCCAAGGGACCTCACCTGTGCAGATTCACTCTGTTCATTTTAGAAAAAGCATCCCCTCCAATATTCAGGTCTGAATAATCATAGTTTGCCTGTCCATCATTTTTTTTCTAGTAAAAATAATATTTCATGAAATAAGGGGCTAGTTCAACTAATACAAGGGCCTTTCCCTCAAGATGACTTTATACTTCAGTAGGCAGCAGAAGTGCTTAATATATAAAACATATTTCATCATACAGAATATTATCACAAACATATAGAATAGCAAAATTTTTTGTGTGTATGTGTGTGTATGTGTATGTATGTGCAACCATGTATGCATGGTGGAGAAAAATGACTACTGGCATAATTTGTTGCTAGTGCCTTTATTTCCACTAAAATGACAGTAGTTTCCCCCTTTTAAACCATCAGTGCAAATGTTTACACAGTGAAAAAGGGCAAATGATGTCTTAGCATTATGAGGAAAAGCATTTTGGCCTCACAAATACCTTGAAAGGACCTTGAGGAGTTCCAGTCATACAGAGAATCACTGTTTGAGGTTGAATAGCATACACATATACTATTTATAGATGCTGCCTCATTATACAATTTTTATTTCCATCAAAATTTTTATTGTGACTGGTTTTGACATTTTGAACAACATTGGTATTATTAAAAGTATAAATGTTTGTCTATCTGATTGAAAAAGCTCATTGTCACCTTAATTTATTTTCCTTTAACATAAATGAATTTTAGCATCTTCATATACATTTATTGGTCAATATGATACTGATGCAGGGACAGATGGACAATGAGACAAAATGAAGAGTTTATAAAATGGCCTACATTTATTGAAGAAGGCAATTTATAGTTAAGGTTGAATTTCCTTAATAGACAATCAGTTGGGAGAGGTAGAAACTTGAATAAGTGATATTGGGGTAAACAGCTAGCTATTTGAAAGAAAGGTTTATTTAAAATTATTTTACATTTTGTTAAAATTATTAATGCATAAAATATTTTTAATTTAACTCATAAAAAGGCTGAGTGACTCGTTTTTAAATATACATATATTTTTATTGATTTCAGAGTGGAAGGGAAAGGGAGAGGGAAATAGAAACATCAGCTGCCTCCTGCATGCCCCCCACCTGGGATCCAGCCTGCAAGCTGGGCCTACAACCAGTGCCCTGACTGAGAATCTAACCAAGACCTCTTGGTTCATAGGTGGAGGCTCAATCACTGAACAATATCGGCTGGGCTTTATAGCTTACATTTACAGAAAAAAAATCATATATAACTATAAACAATTATTTAAATTTTAAATGGCAAAACCACAAAATAACTCATAAGAAAAATAATAAAATAGAAAATGTATATGTTCAACACATACTACAATTAATTAATTTTACTTTTAACATATTAAGCGCTATGATAAGTGTGTAAGAAAAAGAAATAAACAACCTCTTAGAATAATTGGCAGGAAATATGAAAATAAGATATTGAAATGAATCTTAAAAACAGAATAAAAACACTGAAATAAATAATAGAATCAGTACTCTAAGGAGTATTTGAAGTCAAATCCTCCAACTTTCTCATTATAGATGAGGAAACTGAAGTCTAGAGAGGCATAGATAAAAGTTAAATTTCTTTATTCTCTTTAAGTGCTTTAACAATAATAGGCTATTTATTAATTTGTTTCTAACTAAGTTACCCAACTCTGAAGTTTTCAGTTGTATCCAACTTTAAATCTATGTCACTTTGCAACTACTTGAGGAATATGTAAGACATTCTGTAACTACCTCATGGAAATGCAAATGGAAGAGAATGCCCTTTAGCTAATTGAGACTGATATATTTTTAAAATAGACACCATCTTCTGTTATTACCCAGGACTAGATACAGTGAGTGGTAAAGAGCTCAAGCTCTCGAGCCCAACTGCTCCATTGGAATCCTGGCTTTGTAACATGCTAAGAAACCTGAACAATTTATTGAAACGCTGTATGCCTCAGTTCCAGATTCATAAGTCATCCTAGCTTCTAAGGTTGTTAGAGGATTAACTAATAATTATAAAGAGCAATTCATACATCATCCTAGTTTCTAAGGTTATTAGAAGATTAACTAATAATTATAAAGACTTTAGGATTAGGCATGACATACAGGAAATGCCCCATAAATATTAGTTAGCTATTATCATTTTCATCATCATTCATAGTGAGGGCATTTTTGGTGACTATTAACAGATTTCTCTTTTGTGTGTGGTTGCCCTGAGGCTTAGAGGCATGTTTTATCTTGTTCTTTTACCATCACAGAAATGATCTACGTAGAGAATTGATTTCTGTAACCCATTTATTTTCATAATGTATTAGGTAACATGATGCATGAATCCCAGGTATACATGGATAGTAAGAGGTTGGAGAAAGGATTTGGGGTGATTTAGGATAATGGAAATAATAGAATGAATTTATTATTTTAACCTTTTGTATGAAGAAAAACTTATAGAACCTAGTTCTAAAGTTGATGCAAGGGCAAAAAGAGAGAGTAAATGACAAAAAGAGAGTATACAAATCAGATGGTTTTGAATTCAGATTCCATCTACATGCCCTCCTGTTTGTCCTACAATATATTTCTCATTGTGAAGTTACTTTTAACTTGGCCTTGATATGCTTTGAAAACTCTTCTGGAAATACTAAAAAAGTTAAGGGGCTTTATCATAAGGCTAGATAAGCAGTATTTTAATGCAGCCAGGACACTAAATTGAACTGGAAATCATCTACGCATACTAAGGCCAATACCCGCCCATTCTGAATGGATCACTGGTGGCTTATCACAATTTTGTAGAGATCCGATACTGAACACAGATAGAAAATCATTCTCAGGAGCTAAGAAAGCTTTCATTTTTCATGGTTTTTTCCTTTGTCCTTTATGGTCTTCAACTCAATCAAATTTTGAGAGGACTACCTCCTATCACAAAGATGATGGAAATGGAAATTTGGGTCTATTTCTTTTCATAAAGAAAGAGCCATGGGCATGAAAACCTTACCACTCAACATTTTAGCAATGTGCAATAAAAAAAGCAATCAAAGTTTTCTTCCATGAAATTCTTCTCTAAAAACACTGAATACCAAACCCCAAAATGGACTTTCTCCTTAAGTTGTTATTGTCATCATCTCTTTCTTAGAGGTATGCTTTCTGAATTTTTGTATGTTCTTATAAGTATTTTAAGTGACCAAATTTGATGAATTGAACTAATGGATGACCATATAAGTATTCATGCTGGAAAAGGGTTTACTACACACTATTCATAACTTATTTATTGAATTTAAAAAACATATTTAGTATTAAAATTATTCCTCCGAGTTTTTATGGAACATTTTTCTTCTTATTTTGTAAGATTAATTGTTGATTTCTTAAAACAGAATTATTGAAATATAATTCATATTCCATAAACTTAAATAATTTAAAGTGTATAGTTCACTGAATTTTAGTATATTCACAGAGTTGCTCGACCATCACTATAATTTAATTTTAGGACATTTTCTTTATGCCAAAAAAAAAAATCTCCACTTATTACTGTCACTCCCATTCTCAGCTCCTCCTCCAACCTCCAGCTACAGACAACAAAATGATGCATTCTCTATCTATAGGTTTGCCTATTTTGTATGTTTCATATAAATGTAACCATATAATGAAGGGTGGGGCAAAGGTAGATTTACAATTGTGAGTACACAAAACATAATTTTTCCTTGTATTATTACTTGTAATTTATTGTTTTCTTTTTAAATGTTTTTTTATTCATTTCACAGAGAGTAAGGAGAAGGAAAAAGACAGAAACATCAATGATGACAGAGAATCATTGATTGGATGTCTCCTGCACACCTTCTACTGGGTATTAAGCCCAAAACTTGAGCATGTGCCTTGAATGGCAATCCTATTATGACCTTCTGATTAATGAATTGGTGCTCAGCTGCTGAACCACACTGGCCAGGCTGTATTATCCTAATATATTAAAAACCCAGGGTCCATAAGGACCGACCAAAGGCTCCACTGAACACCAGAAGTCAGTCTTGCAGTCAGTGCTGGATTGCCAAGGGGTCTGTGGATCAGGCCTGGAGAGAGGCCTGCAGAGAGAAGCAGGGTCTGATCCACAGCCTCCATGGCAGCTGTTGATCAGCCATTGTCTCTCTCTTTCTCTCAGAGCTTCGTCAACAGCCGTGCCTCTGTTTCTCTCCAGGCCTCTGTGGGGGATGTTAATCAGCCCTGCCTCCCTGATCAGACCTGGAGATAGGCCTGGAGATGCTGACTGGAATAGAAACTGACTAATCAGAACCAAACTGGCTGGCATGGGAGAGCAGTTGGGGGCAAGATCAGGCCAGCAGTTAGGGGCGATCAGGCAGGCAGGCAGGTGAGTGATTAGGGCCTAAACAGGCAGTCGGACATCCTCCAAGGGGTCCCCGATTGGAGAGGGTGCAAGCTGGGCTAGGGAACCCCCCTTCCGTGCACAAATTTTGTGCACCAGGCCACTAGTTTTCTGTATGAACAACTGTAAACCTACTTTTGCCTTACCCTGTATGTAGTCTTTTGTGATTGGATTTTTAAAATTAGGATAATATATCAAGGTTTATTCATGAATAGCATACCTCAGTAATTCATTTCTTTTCAATGCCAAATAATAATCTATTCTGTGGATATACCACATTTTGCTTATCCATTCCCCAATTGATATTCAGGCTGTTCCCATTTTTTGCAATTATGAATAATGCTGCTAGGAACGTTCATGTAGTACTTTTTATGTGAATAAACGTTTTTATTTCTTATGTTGTCTTTGCCTGGATTTTGTATCAGGTATTATTGAGAGCATAGAATCCACTGAGAAGTGTTCTTTCTTTTATTATTATTATTTTTTTTCCCAAAGTTTGTGAAGGACTTGCATTACCTCTAAATGTTTGGTAGAAATCATCAAGGCAGTCTCATGGTCCAGAGCTTTTCTTAGTGATTTTCAAACATTTCTAATTTAATCTTTTTTATATACAACTATTCATATTTTCTCTTCCTTCTTGAGTCAGTTTCATCTGTGTCTTCCTGGGAACTTGTCCATTTCATCTAAGTTATCTAGTTTTTTGGCCTATAAGCATTCCTAATATTTCCTTATAACCCTTTTTATTTCTGTAAGGATGATAATAATATACTGCTTTTTATTCATAAGTATGACAATTTCAGTCTTCTCTCTTTTTTCTTGTTAAAATATAGCTAAAGAATTTATAAATTTTGTTGATCTTGTTAAATAACTAATTTCAGTTTAATTGATTTTCTCTGTTGATCTCCAGTTTTTTTATTTCATTAATTTCTGCTCTTTATTAGTTCTTACTCCATTAATTATTCCATTAATTTTTAGAGAGAGTGGAAGAGAGAGGGAAAGACAGAGAGAAATATCAATGTGAGAGAAAAACATCGATTGGTTACCTCCTGCACGCACCCTGGTCGCCTGGGCCTGGGAGAAACTTGCAACTGAGGTACTTGCCCTTGACTGGAATCGAACCTGGGACCCTTGGGTCCACAGGCTGATGCTCTATCCACTGAGCAAAACTGGCTAGGGCTCTTCCAATATACATTTGTTTCTCTTTTATTGTTATTGTCATGCAAGTTAAGTATTTATACATTATTAGGCTATTAACAGAATTTTATAATTATTGCTTTATGCAGTTATTTTTTAAAAGATAGGAGAAAAGAGTTATGAACAAATATCTGGTTTACCTATGTAATAATCTTTATCAATGTTCTTTATTTATTCCTATGAATTTCAGTTACTATCTAGAGTCCTCTCCTTTCAGCCTGACTCTTTTTAGTTTCTTTAAAAAAATTTTTTTGTGGTGCAATTCTTTTAGCAACAAATGATTTCCAATCACAAAGCTAAAGTAAAATAAATAAATATGGGAATGTCTTAATATCCTGTCAAAGAGCACTCACTCCTGAGTCTGCACATACCCCTGAATCCTGCGCACAGTGCCAATTGTGGGAGTATTTACTCCATCCTTCTTGATTACGCCAGCTGTTGAGTCTGAGTCCCTCTGCCAGGGGCTGGACCTCCCTGGATGTGGGGTATCGGACAGAGAAGACATAAGAAGTCTTCTTATCTAAGAGAGTTTTCTTGTAGTCCAAGTAGCCATTGCTACCACTTAGCCATCATACAAAGCAGTCTAATCCCTCATAAAAGCAGCCTCTGCTAACACAGTAGCAAACACAAAAGCCATCCTAACAAAAACAGTCAGCACTGGCTGGTCAGGAATACATCTTCCCTACAACGCAGCCCAGCAATGGCTGGTCAAAACATATTTTAGACTAACTTAGACAAAAGAGGCTTCTTGCCAAAATAGTGTCATCAGTCTTTGGGTTACAGAATGACCCGTCTGCACAGTGTGTGCAGTACAATCGCTGTGCCCTTGCTCAGATTGGCCTTGAAAATCTTGATAAGGATTCCCATGCTCAGATTGGACTTGAACATCAGTGTACTCTGAACAGGTTTCCCACATATTTCTTTTTTTTTTTGAAGGAGAGTTTAGATACAGAATTTTAGGTCAACTTTTAACACTTTTTAGATATTATCCCACTGTCTTCTGACTCACATGGTTTCTCATGAGAAGTCAGGTATTATACTTATTGAGGAACACTTTAGAAAGTTCTTTTTCTCTTGCTGTTTTGAAGAAATTTGTTTTCTTTAACTTTCATCAATTTGATTATGCTAAGTCTAGCTGTAGGTCTCTGAGTTGATCTTGGACAATAGATTAATGCTTTTCATAAAATTCAAAAGTTTTAGCCTTTCCCCCCCAAATATTCATTTTGTACTTTTCTCTTCTCTCCTCTGGAACTCAATTATTTTTTATTTCCACACACTTGATCATGTTCCTCAATTCTTTGAAGTTTTCCTCATTTTATTATTTTTCCTTTTTTCCACTCAAAATGGATTATCTTTATTGACCCCTCTTCAAGTTTATTGATGCTTTTTTTCTGTCAGATTGAATCTATTATTGAGACACTTGTGAAATGTTTGTGATAGTTATTTGTCTTGTCAAATCCTAGATATCTTTTAAAAATTCTAGCTATTTTTTGATAATTTTTATTTTGTGAGACACCATTGTCTTTACATTTGTTGAGTGAGTGCTTTAGACATATGGCCATTCTGATATCAGACTGGTATCAGACTATATTCTAGCTTTTCCTTATAAGTTTAACTTGCTAGGAGGTCAACTTTGGATCAGTATAATTTTTTGGTTAGCAATGGTCCATCAGAAAATGTTCTTAAATCTGATTCCTGTATATTTTCTCTCTTTTTCAAGGGCATCTCTGTGTGTGAGAAGATACATCCAAACTTCAGGAAGTTTATAAGACATTCTTAGCTTTCACTTCTTACTTCTATAGAGTTTTTTTGTTTTCTTTTTATTTTGTAATTGAACCCATGATCTTTTCCCATTCATTTAGAGTGAGTGGATGAGAGGAAGAGAGGGGGGAGAGAGAGAGAGAAGGGAGAGAGAGAGGGAGATAAACAGCAATGTGAGACACATACAATTAGTTTCCTCCTGCAGAGCCCCAACTGGAGCCTGGGAATCAAATCTGCAACCCAGTACGTGCCCTTGACCAGAAATTGAACCTATGACCCTTCAGGGCAGGGACAAACACTCTAACCATTGAGCTCACAGACCAGGGCACTTCTACAGAATTTTGAGGTCAGTCAGATGACTCCTACCACCTCTTTTTCCTGGGCTTGGGCACAGCCTTTGAGATTCCCATGAATATTTTAGAACATTTCAAAGTTCTTTGTGGTCATCTGGTTCTCCAGGATTTTAAAAAAAAATCAACACTCCCCTCCTCCACTTCTAGGCGCTCATTTGCTCCAACTGAAACTCAACCTTCGGCAGCTGTGATGTTGCCAGCACATTGCTATGTTGCTATTGGTTTGGGTTCCCCTTTACTCAGTGATCTGAGACCCCACCAGGGGTCCTCAAACTACGGCCCGTGGGCCACATGCGCCGCCAAGAACATTTATCTGGCCCACTGGGTGTTTTTGCCGCCTTGTTTGTTTACTTCAAAATAAGATATGTGCCGTGTGCATAGGAATTTGTTCATAGTTTTTTTAAAAAAACTATAGTCCGGCCCTCCAACGGTCTGAGGAACAGTGAACTGGCCCCCTATTTAAAGTTTGAGGACCCTTGCCCCAGTCAAATCAAATGACTGCTACACTCTGGGGATAGAGGTTTTAAAGAGAGCTGCAACTTCAGGCCAAATATTGACTGTGCTCTGGGGATGGTGCTTTTAAGGCACCCCAAAAAAGTTCTGAACTCAGCCCTCAATAGTGTCTGCAAAGCTGCAGGCTTTTAATCCCCATATCACTGCTCTGGGGAGGGCAAAGGGTGGGGGCTAAAGGTGGGGGCTAGCCCCAAATAAAAGGTTTCACAGACTGTGAAAGCTTTATAGAGGTCTAGCAGCTTCTCTTGGATAGATGTTCAGGTTGTTCTGTGGCTTTGGTTAATTTCTAGTGAATTGAGTGGTTTCTTTTGATCAGGGTGCAAAGGGTGATTTGTTTCCCAGGTTCTTGTCCAGGTGGACTTGAGGAACAAAGCCATGGACAAAAGGTGGCATATAAAAAGGTGGAAATTTATGGGAAACAAGTACAGACTCCCACATGGAGAGGGGGTGCCCACGGGGGTAACCCACCAAGCCCTTTTTCCTAAGGTGTATAAAGGCTGCAGTTCTTTGTCTTTTGATGCTGCCTTCCAATTGGTAGAGTATCAACTTCAAAGCTTAAAACCCATGTGGTGGCCCATCACTTTCTCTCCCTTCAGTGGTAGAATTCTCTGTCTCCTGTGAAAATCTCTTCCTCTTCTCCCGTTTATCAGCATTTCTCTATTCCCCGTGAAAGTTTGTTTCCTCTTTCTCCCGTACCCCGTGGCTTTCCCGTGTCTTCTGTGAATGGATGTCTTCCTCTCCCCTTATCCTGTGGCACCTTTTGTTCTCTGCAAATGTATGCCTTTTCGGCAGCTCCATAGACCTCAGCTTGCTAAGCATCCCTCATGGACCCTCTTTATTTCTAAAACTCCATAAACCTGCCTAATTTACCCCTAAATTTCCTTTATTAGAGTCCTGATATGGTTGATTTATTTATTTGCCCATATTTTCGTAATTCCAGTAGGCGAGCTAATTCACACAGGTCCTCATTCCATTATTTCAGAAGTCTATTTATATTACATAGTTTTTAAAAATGGTACACTGTAATCTCATTTACTTTCTCATTTCTATTATAGCTTCCCATCCATTGCTCACTTCCTAAATTCTTGATATCTGCATTTTCAAATGAAATTTATATTTATATTTATTACTAGGGGCCCGGTGCACAAAAATTTGTGCACTCAGGGGGGTCCCTCAGCCCAGCCTGTACCCTCTTGCAGTCTGGGACCCCTCGGGGGATGTCCAACTTCTGGCGTGCCTGGCCAGTCTGGGTGAGGGGCTGAGAGCTGTTTTCAGGCTGCCCACAGCTCCCATTGACCCAACGTCCCAGCGAGGCTGGCTGAAATCAGGTTCTGGGGTTTATTTATCTTCTATAATTGAAACTTTGTTACCTTGAGCTGAGGCCTAGGCAGGCAACAGAAGCCTCATTTGCTTCAGCTCTGTTGCTTCTATAATTGAAACATTGTTGCTTCAGCAGAGGTCCACTGGCCTAGTCAGGCAGTAGCAACAGAAGCCTCCTGCTTGTTCCAGCTCCATGGCTGCTGGCAGCCATCTTGACTGGGTTAATTTGCATACAGCCGCTCTGATTGTCTGGTGGGCATGGCTTGGGTGTCTCAGAGTGACAGTCAATTTCCATATTACTCTTTAAATAGATTAGATACTCTTTTCATTTTTAATTTTATTGAGATTTGTCTCTCCCTCTTCCTGGTAAAACATGTTTTGTGAAGGTGTAAGGGATATAAGTATCATTACATAACTTATTATTTTTATTATGAATTTTCATCTATTTTATACTAGAGGCTGGGTGCACAAAAATTTGTGCACTCAGGGTGTCACTCAGCCTGGCCTGTGCCCTCTCGCAGTCTTGGACTCCTCAGGGAATGTCCACCTGCTGGTGTGCCTGGCCAGCCTATGTGAGGGCAAAGGGCCGTTTCAGGCTGCCCACAGCCCCTTCAGGGTTCAGGTCCCTAGTGGGGTGCCTGGCTGGAAGCACCTATCTGGGATTTATTTAACTTCTATAATTGAAACTTTGTTGCCTTGTCCCCCGCTCGAAGCCTGGGTTGCCCCTGGCAACCCAAGGTCCCAGCCCTGCAGGTATCTGGGGTTTGTTTATCTTCTATAATTGAAACTTTGTAGCCTTGAGTAGAGCTCAGGGCCCAAAAGGCCCTGGCTTCCTCCATTGCCCGGGGCAACTCCAGCTCCGTGGCTGCCACCATCTTAGTTGAGTTAATTTGTATATTTGCTCCTGATTGGTTGGTGGGCATGGCTTGTGGGTGTAACAGAGTGAGGGTCAATTTGCATATTACTCTTTTATTAGATTAGAATATTTTATTATTTGTTATTATATTTATATTTAGTTTATATTGCTTTTTTCAATGTTCTTGTCTTTCAAATGTTACCTCCTCATATATTTGGTTTTATAGAAAAATGTGAATTATTTTTATGCTAGTCTTTGCAATTATGAATTCCAGATACAATAAAAGCAACATCTTTAAATTTTAAAAAGTACATTCAAATAGATTTTCTAGCATAAGATAGGATGGTTCAATTTTACCATAGTAAATTCACTGCAGTAATTTTGCACTACATTACTTACACTGTATATTTTTCAAAAAAATCAATGGTGAATCATGGCTTGAGAATAGTTCTTCAGTTAATTATGCACCAATAAAGTCCTCAATATGTATTATCCTTTACAATTATAATTTGCTAGATAATACAGATGAGATGTAACAATGACTAACATAATTGCCTTTTAATGCTGTGGTAGGTATAATATGGTTATTAATTATCAACTTGATTAATTATTTTTGGTAGCAATTACTCTCTGCTGTAGTTAGTGTTGCTGATAAATACATGTCTTACTCTCCTTACCTTTTGCAATGATGTGATGATGATACATATGATTACTAAAGTACAGATTGTCTAAAACACATACAAATAATTTGATATGGTAAGATTGTTTCTGAGGTCAGATACATTTTCATTAAGCTGTTGGAAATGTAAAAAGGCATATAATATGGTGTTTATTTTTAAATATTAATGTCAATGCCCCATTATTCCTCCCCCTCCCATATGTTTCTTTGTATTTTATATACCACTGAACAAAATCTTTTGGTTACTTTAAATAGAGGAGCTGTTAAGAAGTGTTCTTTTATAAATGAGAGAAAATAATTTTAGGGTTGTACAAACAAGAACAGAAAGTCATGAAATAATAGCTCTTAAAAACTTTTTACAGTACTTAATAAAACTCATATTTACAAATCTTTGACTATGACCAACATCTAATCTAATAAAAGAGTAATATGCAAATTGACCCTCACTTGGTTACACCCACAAGTCACGCCCACCAGCCAAGCCATGCCCACTAGCCAATCAGAGTGACAGTATGCACATTAACTCAGCCAAGATGGTGGCCAGCAACCACAGAGCTAGAGCAAACAGGAGGCCAGCAATGGAGGAAACTGCCTACCTAGGCTGGCTGTGGCCTCTGTTCAAGGCAAAAAAGTTTCAACTATAGAAGATAAATAAACCCCAAAAACCTACTTCCAGCCAGCGGCCTCCCTGGGACCTTGGGTCAATGGGAGCTGTGGTCAGCCTGCAAACAGCCCTCAGCCCTTCACCCAGGCTGGCCAAGCACCCTAGTAGGGACCCGAATACTGAAGAGGCTGTGGCCAGCCTGAAAACGGCCCTCAGCCCCTCACCCAGGCTGGCCAGGCACACCAGCAGATAGACATCTCCCAATGGATCTCAGACTGCAAGAGGACACAGGCCAGGATGAGGGATCCCTCATAAATTTTTGTGCACTGGGCCCCTAGTAATATTTATAAAATGGATGGACCTTTTATTTCCTATATTCCCAGATAAGAATAATGCTTGGTATCAAGTAGATGCTTAATAAGTATTTGTAGACTAAATAATTGAATAGCAAAGTGAACTAAATGGTAACAAGGAGAAGCTGGTGTCAGTGGACAATCAGGTAATTTTCATTGAAGAGATTATTCAATATTCCTTCAGAGAAGTAACTTCTATCCTAACATTCACCATTCAAAGACTCTCAGAAAAATATATTGGCATTCATTCACTGAATCAGAAACAAAAGAAATTCAAAACTGATAATGCTGATTTTAAATAAGGTTTGCGTCCTAACCAGTTTGGCTCAGTGGATAGAGCATCGGCCTTCGGACTCAAGGGTCCCAGGTTCGATTCCGGTCGGGGACATGTACCTTGGTTGCGGGAACATCCCCAGTAGGGGGTGTGCAGGAGGCAGCTGATCAATGTTTCTCTCTCATCGATGCTTCTAACTCTCTATCCCTCTCCCTTCCTCTCTGTAAAAAAAACAATAAAAATATATTTTAAATAAGGTTTGCTGATTCTTAGGGCAACAGAGAGGCTTACACTTCCTATAGGAGTTATCAGAAGAATTGTGTCCTCAGAGCACACTTCAATGAGCTACTATTTTAAGAAGTCTGAACCAGTCCAGCCTATGGAGAAATATTTTGCCATAACAATTATGTTGTTTTTGCTCTAAAATGTTGTTAAAAATGTATTTGTGCTTTAGTTTACTTTCATTTGTTTTGGAGATACAGTTTAAATAAACTTAATACTTCAAACTGGGTCTCCAGCATTGCAACTTGAATACGTAATATTGTGACATTTCACTTCAGGTGGATTGATTTCTGACTGTCATCCTGGAACCCACTAAGTCCTATGTTGGTGGTCCCTCTGAGTGAGACATAGTATATTGTATGTGTGTGTCTGTGTGTGTGAGTCCTTACAGACAATACAGGAGAAATATGTAAGCATTAGTTGGTTTGAATAATACAGTGTCTGCAGTAGAGCCCTAAGATTTTCCTAAGATCAATATTTTTCTGGAAAATGTCACTATTTGAACAGTATACAGGACGAAGTGGTGAGAAGCACTGTGGTTAAGAGCAGGAGCTCTGAGGTCAGGCCATCCTGGGTTGGAGTCTTACTTCACTATCTACTGTGAGTCTTACTGCAAGTTACTTAATTATTCTTAACCTAGTTTCATTATGGAAACACTGGCTATGAAAATAAAGTTGTGTCATGGGATTATTATGTGGATTTCATGTATGTAAATATCTAATCTACTAAGATAGTAATATGCAAATTAACCATCACTCAGAGACACCTTAAGCCACGCCCACCAGCCAAGCCACACCCACCAGCCAATCAGAGCGACTGTATGCAAATCAACCCAGTCAAGATGGTGGCCAGCAGCCATAGAGCTAGAGCAAACAGGAGGCTTCTGTTGCAACAGGAGTATACTCCCTGCCTAGGCCTGCTGGGCCCCTGCTCAAGGCAACAATGTTTCAATTATAGAAGCCTTGGAGCTGAAGCAAACAGGAGGCTTCATTGCCTGCCTAGGCCTCTGTTCCAGGCAACAAAGTTTCAATTATAGAAGATAAATAAACCCCAGAAACCTAATTCCAGCAAGCCTCGCTGGGACCTTGGGTCAATGAGAGCTGTGGGCAGCCTAAAAATGACCCTGAGCCCTTCACCCCAGGCTGGCCAGGCACCCCAATAGGGACCTGAACCCTGAACAGGCTGTGGGAAGCCTGAAAACGGCCTTCAGCCCCTCACCCAGGCTGGCCACACCCCCATTGGTGAGGGTTCCCACTGGGGAGCTTGGCCAGCCTGCAAAGAGGCATGCCAGCAGGTGGACATCCCCCGAGGGGTCCCAGACTGCAAGAGGGCACAGGCTAGTCTGAGGGATCCCCCTGAGTGCACAAATTTTTGTGCACTGGGCCCCTAGTCTTATTATAATTATGATAATCTTATCTGCCTTATAGGTTTTTTTTGTATTGATTTGAGAAACACATACACACATAAATACACACAGAAAGACAGAAAAAGAGGGAGAGAGAAATATTGATTTGTTGTTCCACTTATTTATTATGCACTTATTGGTTATTTCTTAGATGTGCCATGAAATCGGGATAGTATCTACAACCTTAGCATATCTGGAAGATGCTCTAATCAACTGAGATAGCTGGTAAGGGCCCTACTAGGTTGTTCAAAAGAATCAATGTAAGAAAATTACTTTGTATACATAGTAAGGTCTAAATAAATATTATCTACCAATTTTTAAATTATTATTACCAATTAAATAAAATTAAAATAATACAAAACATTGGAAAAATCACACATGAAGACAAATGTAAGTATTAAATCAATTTTTAGACAAACCTATTTTCAGAACCAACAATATCATACTTACTCAATAACTAGAGGCCCGGTGCATGGATTTGTACATCGGTGGAGTCCCTCAGCCTGGTTGCGCTCTCTGGTAATTCAAGACCCCTTGGGGGATGTAGTAGTGTGTGAAGCAGCAGGAGGCTGGGGAGGAAGCTGAGCCAAGGCCGGACACCATGCTGCTGCCACTCATCCTAGCCCCACTGAACCTGCAGCAGCCACTATTTGGTAGCACTGCCATGGAGGTGGGAGAGGCTCACGCTGTCGCATCTGCACTCACACGCCGTGAATTCAGTGTTTGGTACCCATTAGTCAGCTGAGCAGTGCTCCCACTATGAGAGTATACTTACCACCAGGGGGCAGCTCCTTTGTTGAGTGTCTTCCCCCTGGTGGTCAATGCATGTCATAGCAACTGGTCAACTGGTCACTTAGGCTTTTATATATATAAATTGTTCTCAAATAATTGATCAGTGAGCCCACAGATGGGCATTTTTCTCTGTTCTGAGATTTTTTCTTTAGCCTACTTGATATTCTCTATCTTGTAGTGTGAGGAGGTATGCTAGTAGAAGGATGGCTCATTGCCAGTCACCTTATTTTTCCAAGTCATTCAAGAGAGAATTCCAATGTGGATTTCACATTGCATCATTGATATGAGTGGTTTATTTGGCCTGACTCTTTCTAAATGGATCCATACCAATAACTTATTCCAATTGTGATGTCCTTCAACACTTGTCCAGGAACAACTGAACAGATTGGGTGAAACTCTATAGTGGTGACAACATTAAAGAATTTTATATTCTAGACCTGGCCCTTAAGACATCATGTTCTTCTTTTAGCTATACTAAATATAAGCTCATGACTTGGCAAGTGTTAAAAATGTATCTATTTATTAACATTTTACTCACAAGGATAAAACTCTTGAAATATACCTCATTTTCAAGAATGTCCTTAGGATGGAAAGCAGATATATTTTTGTCACATTACATTTCATATCATGTAGGTTACTGTCATAAAGCAGTCACCAGAAAACTTAAATAAAACTGCATTATGCAATAGATTTTTTTCATATTTTAGATAGATATACCCTTATACTTGATTGTAAATTTAGGTATAGAACTAAGAAATGATAGGACTAAGAAATCTGTGGAGTGATTGCCAAAGTCTCAAGAAGGTAAATACTTTTTGAAATAGAATTGTAATTTTTTGCTAAAATGGGGCAAATCTTTCATGTCTACCTTTATTAAGAAATTCTTTTGTTTATTATAGTTAACAATTAAGTGAAAAGTATAGTGGAATTCTTGCCATTTCATCCTCTTTGTTTGACTCTTTGGTATGCATTATGCATAAAAGAGAATGAAGGTGAGGGATGTCAGTCTATTCATTACAGAGTAGTAATTTTCCCACCGACTGGGCTCCTAAATATTTGCTAATTGTCCTCAGTTGCTTTTGTGAGTAGTGGATTAGACTGTAGTGTGGATCAAAGCGTAGAGGTTAAGACTGTAGGATTGGCAAAGCTGTCCAAGTTCCACTGTGTAATTACTTTGTTCTTTCGTCTTCCCATCTCTATGAGGGATGCAATAATAGTGTAACTATTATTAGACAGTTATGAGGAAAAAATATTATGGTTAGCATAAGATCTAGAACAAATGAGCATTTATAAAATGAAAACTACTTATTTTCCCCTTGTGATTATTATTTTACTAGGGGTCTGGTTCACAAAATTTATGCAAAATGGGGGGGACCCTCAGCCCAGCTTGCACCCTCTCCAATCGGGAGCCCTCGGGGAATGTCTGACTGCCAGGAGATGTCCTAGGGATTGAGCCTAAACTGCCAGTTGGACATCCCTCTCACAATCCAGGACCACTGGCTCCTAACTGCTCACCTGCCTGACTGCCTTATTGCCCCTAACTGCCCCCCCCACTGGCCTGGTCACCCCTAACTGCCCCCTCACCAGCCTGGTCTCTCCTTACTGCCCCCCTGCTGGCCTGGTCGCTTCCAATTGCCCCACCCTTCTCGGGCCTGGTCGCCCCATGCAGCCTGCTGGTCAGTAGTTTTGTCGCCCCTCACTAACTCACCTGCCAACATGGTCGCCTCACACAGCCAGCTACTCAGTTGTTTCTTCACCCTTCACTGCTAGCCTTGTTGTCCCCACCTTCCCCCCCACCCACACGGGCCTGGTCACCCCACACAGCCTGCTGCTCAGTCTTTGGTCGCCTCTTACTAACCCCCCTGCTGGCCTAATCACCCCACGCAGCCTATTTAGTCATCTGTTCGGTTGTGGTGGTCACTTAAGCTTTTATTATTATAGATTATTATAGACTAGGGGCCTGGTGCACAAAAATTTGTGCACTGGGGAGGGGGTCCCTCAGCCCGGCTGTGTCCTCTCGCAGTTTGAGACCCTTCTGGGGATGTCCACCTGCTGGTGTGCCTGGCCAGCCTGGGTGAGGGGCCAATGTCTGTTTGCAGGCATTGATCCCAGTGGAGACCCTCACCCCAGGGGGTGTGGCAAGCCTGGGTGAGGGTCTGAGGGCAGTTTTCAGGCTAGTCACAGCTCCCACTGACCCTCCGGGCCATCTGCCTGGGAAGCGATAGGGTGGCGCTGGCCACCCCATGGCCTCCCAGGAGAGGGCCTCGGGGGCCGGCCGGCTGGTCTCGCCCCCCAAGGCTTCCGCCTGGGAAGCCGATCCAGGGTGCTGGATGCCTTCCCAGGACAGAGGATCCCAAGATGGCAGAGGCCGCAGCCCAGGAGAAGCCGCACACCAGGGCTGCAGCCTCCGCCATCTTGGCTAGGCTAATTTGCATACAGTCACTCTGATTGGCTGGTTGGCATGGCTTAACTGTCCCGAAGAAATGGTTAATTTTAATATTTCGCTTTTATTAGTTAGGATATTAGTTTGGGCTGAGGGATGCCAAGATAGCTATTAAAACATTATAAATGGGTGTGTCTGTGTGGCTATTTCTAGAAGAGATTAGTATTTGAATCAATGGACTGCATAAAGAAGACCCCCCTCATGAATCAAGTGAGCACCACCCGATCCCTTGTGGCCTGAATAGAAGAAAAAGGCAGAGAAGGGCTAATTTGCCCATCTCTTCTTGTCCTTGGACATCTCTACTCCTAGTTCTGGATTCAGACTTAGAATTTCACCATGGATTTGTAACCTTTGCACTTGGACTCAATTACATTACCAGCTCTCCTGTTTCCCCAGCTCACAGGCAGCAGATTGTCTCCATAATCACATGAGCCAGCTCTTGTAATGAATTCCATTACATAGTTATCTCTTTCTCTCTTTCTCTCTCTCTCACTGTCTCTCTCTCTTCCTATGCTGTATCTATATCTATATCTATCTATATCTATATCTATATCTATATCTATATCTATATCTATATCTATATCTATATCTATATATCTATAACTATATTGGTATCTATCTATATCATCTATCTACATTTCCATATATTTGTATATCCTATTGTTCTGTTTCTCTGGAGAATTCTGACTAATATACTACTCCACAAATTATATCTTTCCTCAAATACATTGTTGTGGATTGTTAAGAAATTAATTTATCTATTTCTTTTCCTTACGTCAATTTATTTTTCAAGCTGGATTATTTCTCATGTAGAAGGATAGATCACACACTAATGCCTCATTATCAGCAGTTTTGTTTTCTGAGGTTTTAGTGACCTTCATGAACTGCTGTCCAATAATATTAAGTGTAAAATTCCAGAAATATACAATTCATAAGTTTTAAATTGTGTGCCTTTCTGAGTAGCATGATGAAATCCTGAGCTGTCCTCTTCCTCTTCCTGGATGAGAATCACCTCGTTGTCCGGTGTATTCACCATGTACGGGCTCTGTGCCTGTTAGTCACTTAGTAGCCTCCTTGGTTATCAGGACAACTGTCACAATCTGGCAGTTCTTGTTTCCAAGTGATTTTCCTTGACACTTTCTCTTTGACTGTTTATTATTTAAAAGTAAATTGTTTAATTTTCATGTATCTAGATATTTTTCTGTTTTCTTTCTATTACTTATTTACAATTTTATTCCATTATGATCGGCTCTGTATGATTGCAATTATTTTGAATTGGCTGAAGTATGTTTTATGGTGTAGGATATGGTCTTTCTTGGTGTATATTCCATGGATGCATTAAAAAAAGTACTATACATTATTATTTGATAGACTTTTCTATAAGTGTTAATTAGGTCCTATTAATTATGTTGTTCAGATCTATTTCCTTACTAATTTTTTCTCACATTGTTAATTTATTTTCTTTGAGTTATCTTTTTGTTTTATAATTTTAATATATATATTAAATTGGAGACAATACAGATGTCTCCAATTTCCTCCCTTTACAATTCTCCGCCCAGCTCCCCTTGCCCCATCACCCCAAGTTTTCATCACCCATGTCCACAGGCTATGCATACAAGTATATAAGCTCTTTGGTTTGTCTCTTCTTGTCTCCTCCTCCCCACATAAAGGTATGCCAGTCTATTCCATGCCTCCATTCTTCCCGTCTAATTGTGTTGGTCAGTTCATTCATTCATTACATTCCACAAGTAAGTAAGATCATGTGATATTTGCCTTTCTCAGACTGCTTATTTCATTTAACATAATAGTCTCCAGGTCCATCCATGCTGTCCCAAAGGGTAAGAGATCCCTCTTTTTTATAGCTGCTTAGTATTCTGCTGTGTAAATGTTTCACTGCATTGATTTTTTATGTATTAATTTTATATGTTGCTGAAAGGATGAGAGTTCCTAACTATATCTGTGGCTTTGTCTGTTGTTTGTTTATTTTTTTTTCAGCTCTATGTTTTTGTTTATGTATTTTCAGGCTATATTGTTTGATGCATACACATTTAGAGTGATTATGTTTCTCCAGAAGATTGATATTTTAAATTGTGTAATGTCCATATTTGTCTCTAGTAATTCTCCTTGCTTTATAGTCTATTCTACCAGGTATTAATATAGCTTTAACTGCCTTGTTGATTAATGTTAACATACTATATCTTTTCTACACTCTTATTATTTGCCTGTATTGAATTTGAAAAATTTTTATAGGCAGTGTACGTATAGTTGGGATTATCCACTCTGCCAATTACTGTTTAAATTGACATACTTTAACCATTTACTTTTAAGGTAAGTATTCATATGTTGGTGCTTAAGGCTATCAATTTATTGTTTTTCCTTCGTTTTCTTTGGATCTCATTCTTTTTCCTTTGTTTTCTTTTTATTGCCTCCCCATTATTTACTTGAACATTTTTTTAAGGCTCCATCTTAATGTATCTATAATGTTAATAAGTGTATCTGTATAGTTTTCCTTGTGATTACTCTGAGCATCACTGCACACACACAAACATGCACTAGTTAGCACCATTTCTGGGTGTCAATGTTTAACAACTTCTAGTGAAGGTTGGATGCCTCTCTTCCATGTGTCTTTTTCTTCCTAGTCTATACTAATAAAAGGGTAATATGCTAATTAGACTGGATAGACCAGATGTCTTCCAGACATCCTTCCAGACAAAGCCACAACTTCTGTGAGGGCCAAGGAGGGCAGGCAGCCATAGCGACTGGCAGTGGTAGCAGCCGCAGAGTAATGGGGGTGGCACCTTCCCTTGATCAGCCCATTCGCCTCCCACAGAAAGAGGCCAGACTGTGGGTTAGGCCCCCCGACCCTGCACAAGTAGGACATTCCCTGAGGGCTCCTGGACTTTGAGGAGTGGGGAGCAGGCTGGGCTGAGGGATCCCCCGCTCCCAGTGCATGAATTTTCATGCACTGGGCCTCTAGTTATAAATATTAGTAACTTAAATTTAAAATGGCGTTGTAATTTTTTTTTAAATTATCAAACATGATTCAAAGCTCATAAGGAAAGATAATGTATAATATACATTTTCTATTATATGTACACATCCTTCTGTTTTTTATGTTGTTTCTTTTGCCTTCTAGATGCTTCAATATTCTTATTTTTTCATTTTGTCGTTCCTTGAAAAACTTCCTTTGGCCAACTATTAAGAGAAGGTTTGCTGGGGTTAAAATCTGAGTTTTCTTTTGTCTGAGAATGTCTTTATTACTTTTTCATTTCTGAAGGATAAGGTTGCGATCTGAAGAATTTGCTGTTGAGTCTCTATTTCTCTTGTTTGCCAGACAGCTGTGTCTTCCTGTACAGTGTCAGCCACAAACCTGAGACAGAATGGAGAAGGTCAGAGTAAGAGGATTTGGCCATATTGAGCCCCTGGTCTTCAGGGCTGCTTTATTTATAATTAATCCTCACCCAGGGATATGTTTAATTATTTTTTTAGAAAGAGAAAGAGAGAGAGATTGATGTGAGAGAGAGAGAAATATTCATTAGTTGCCTCTTGTATGCACACCAGCAGGGGATGGAACCCATAATCTAGGAATGGCTCTGACCAAAATCAAACCAAAATCCTTTGAGTGTATGGGAATGAGCCACACTGACCAGGATGTCCAGGGCTGCTTTTAATTCTGGCAAAGTGAATATTGTTGCCACCAATGACTTCTTAATTGGCCTCAACTATGTTGTGTATATGTTCCAGCATGATGCTACTCATGGCAAGTTCACAGACACACTCAAGGTTGAGAACAGGGTGCTTGTCATCAATGGAAGCTCCATCTTCATTGTCTAGGAGAGAGATCCCACCAACATCAAATGAAGTGATGCTAATACTGAGTATGTCCTGGAGTTCACTGGTGTCTTCACTACCATGGGGAAGGCTGGGGCTCACTTGAAGGGTAAAGCCATGAGGATCATCATCTGTGTGGATTCCCCAAGATTGTGATGGGTATGAACCATGACAAATATGACAATCCCCTCAAGATTGTCAGCAATGCCTCCTGTACCACCAACTGCTTACCTTCCCTCCTCCCCCCAGTAAGGTCATCCATGACAACTTGGACATCATGGAGGGACACATGGCCACAGTCCATGCCATCACTGCCACCAAGAATACCATGTATGGATTTTCTGGAAAGCTGTGGCATGATGGATAAGAACAGCATCCCTGCTTCTATTGGAACTGCCAAGGCTGTGGGTAAGGTCATTCTTGAGCTAAATGGAAATCTTACTGGCATGGTCTTCTGTGCTCCCACATCTAAAGTGTCAGTTGTGGATCTGAGCTGGCAGCTTCCAAATACAATGACATCAAGAAGGTATTGAAGCAGGAATCACAGGGTCCCCTCAAGGGCTATACCGAGGATGAGGCTGTTTCCTATGACTTTCACAGGGACATCTTCTGCTCCACCTTCAATGCTGGAGCTGCCCTCAATGACCACTTTGTCAAACTCAGTTCCTGGTATTACAATGAATTTGGCTACAGCAACAGAGTAGTGGACCTTTGATCCACATGGCCTCCAGGAGTTAGAGTCCCCTGGACCACCAGCCACAGCGAGAAGACAGACCCTAAGCTGCCGAGGAGTCCTTATCCCAGATCATTCCCCAATATTCTGAGAATCTCTTGACTTCCATGGTTCCATCCCAGATCCCTGAAGAAGGGGAGGGATTTAGGGAGCCCCATCCTGTTGTGCATGATCAATAAAGTTCACTGTACCTAGCCAAAAAAAAAAAAAAAAGAATTTGCAATTAAGTTTTCTTTTTCAGTACTTAAAAAAAAAATGTGTCACTTCTTTTTGGCTTCCAAAATGATAAATCTACTATTATTCAAATTTGTATTCCTGTGTAGTTACTGTCACATTGTCTTTCAGGTTGCTTTCAATAGCTTTCTTTGCCTTTCTTTTTCAAAAGTATAAGTATAGGGATTTATTTGGGTTTATTCTGTTAGAATTCACTCAGCTTCTTAGATTTGTAGGTTTGCATCTTTTACAATATTTGGGAAGATTTTTTTTCTCTCATTACTATTTTAAACAGTTTCTCTTCTCTCTCTGGAAATCTAATAATATAAATGTTGGATCATTTGTTATTGTACCACAAGTTCCTGAGGCTCTGCTCAATATTGTTTGTCTTCCTCGCCACCCCCTAACTTTGCTGTTCAGATTGGGTAAGTTTTATGAGCTGTTCTCATTTCACTGTTTCTAATCTCTCATCCACTCTAATATTATGTTCATTCAGTGAGGGTATTTAAAAAAATTATGCTAAATTTAATTTCTGTAATTTCCATTTAGTTCCTTTTTTATAAGTTCTCTTTCTTGGCTGAGATTTTTCTATCTTGTAATTTATTTCAAGATACTTTGCTATTGAATATTGAGGCATAGTTAATGCTAGCTTACTGAAAATCCTTATCTGGTGATTCTAACATCTGATTTATTATAGTGTTTGTATGAGTTGATTGTCCTTTCTTATTCAGTTTGTGATTATCTTGTGTGTGTTTTTTTGTTGTTGTTGTTTTTTGGTATAACAGGTGATTTTTTATCATATCCTTGAAACTTTACCCAATATATTAGAAAACCATGGATTCTATTTACTTTTGTTTTTAAACAAGCAGCCGTCTCTGTAAGTTTGGCCTGTTGTTTATTTTTTGGGCCGCAGTTCCAATGGCAGTGTGAATTCCAGAGCCTGTGTGGTGGTACGTTGGTCCATTTGGGTTTAAAGTGATGCTGGGTTTCTCACTTGTCTAAGCCCATTTGCTGAGTATTTCACAATGCAGAAGGGGCATGTGGGGTGCCCCTGTCCACGGCCCCTGGCTTCCCAGTTTCTCTGGGAAAATAGAGATGCATAGCTTGCAGGGTAAAACGGACTTGCTATGTCTGGCAGCTTGTTGTTACTGGGTCCATCTCGCTGATTCTGTCCACCAGCCACTCTGCATCATGCTAGGGAGGGGCTTGTTTTCCTGGCCTGGCTTATTACTTGAGGTTGGATCCTTTGTCTTACTTAGTTCTGGCTGCTATGACAAAATACCATGGACCTGGAGGAATAAACAACAAATGCTAGATTTGTCACAATCTGGAGGTTGGAAATTCCACAATCAGGGCCAGCATGGTTGGGGTCTTGGTGAGGGCCTTCTGCCTGGTTTCCATATGGACACTTTCTTCCTTACCTTCATAGAACACAGAGAGAACTCTGATCCCTTTACGCCCTAATAAAGACACTAATCCCCTCGTGTAAGCCCCACCTCATGACCTTATTTAACCAAATTACTTCCAAACTCCAAATATCACTACATTGGGAATGAGGGATTCAACATAATGAATTTTCTTTCGTGATGGCGGAGCAAAGTAGTCTTTTCTGCCTGGTTTGCCTACCTTACCTAATCCCTCTTGAGTGAGGGAGGCAATCAGGTAAAAGGGGGCGCCCCAAAGGGGTACTTGCTGTAGCTTGGTCCTCTTTGTGGGCTCTGCTGGTTTCCCTTGCCTACCCAATGTTGCTGAACAGCAAAGTGGTATCTTAGGATCAGAGAGGCTGGCCAGACTAGGCTGTCTGTGTCAATCTCTGCCAGTTCTGCCCACTGTCCTGCATCTTTTGGAGGGGCAGGAGAGCTCAGTGTGGCGGGAAAGAGAGGGCTTTCCCTGGCTGCTTTAGTTTGATGGGTTACTCACTGAGTCCCTTTCTTGGGGTGTCAGGCTGGTCTGATATTCCCAGAAAGTCATCGATCTTGAAAGAATAATGAGCCTGTCTTGGCTGTCTCTCTTTGCTTGGTTGAGATTGGCAAATGCTGAGTCTGGATGGCCTTTTTCTGTTGGGTGGGAGGAGCATCAATCATATACTGCTGTGTTTTTCCTTCCATCTTGGGGTCCACAATAGGTTGCTTCCTTATTGCCTTTCAGAGTTTGGTTGTTAGTTACATTATTTCCATGATGTATAAATGTGCTCAGCAAGGAAGAATTAGGAAAAGTAGGTCTATACACTCTTGTGTGGACCAGAAGTCCCATATTATTTAATTTTCACAGAACAGTGAACCTTCAGATATTTGAATTTTTCATTTAAATATTAGGATCTTTCACTTATCTTTTTTTGCATACCGAATTTTAAAGCAGAGCTGCAGTCCTATGACAACATTACATTATTCTTCTATTAGCAATTCTCTAAGACTTATTTTCAAGTTTTAGAGTGAAATTTTCTGGTAGCTCAACCAACCAAAACCTTACAGTACTTATCATTCATGCAGGCCTTCTATTAAAATGAGACTGAGCAGCTTTGCATAAAATCAAGAGGTAGGAAAGGATAAAAAAGATACAAATTAAATTTGTTCTTATATTTAAAAACATTTTGGTGGAATAATATTATGTTTGGCAAGCAAGACGATGCAAGCCCTGTAGTGATGACATCGTTGTGAATGTCCTTTAACAATAGGTATAGATTGAGAGCAAAGAAAAAAATTTTCATTTGGAGCAATATGCTTTAACAAATAACTTCCTAACAAAGTTTTGCTAAGCTCTATAAAGACAAACAGAATTATTAATTAAACAATAGTCTGGGATTACCCATCCAGTGTGGTCAAGTTGTGTGTTTATGGGCTGTTATTAAGACTTTAAATTGAGAACAGGTGCATTGAAGAACAGGAGCATATTAACTGGTGCCCATCTTACAATATTTGCTACCTAATTTTATTCAGTAAATTATTGTTATCTATACCTAATAACTGGTTCTGTGGCATGTATGGGCATATATATGATTTACCTGATGCTAAGATATTGATTAGGAAGGCTATATCAAATTAAAGCTTTTTCATGGGAAATCAGTTTCATTTATTTGTCCTCATTTCTACTAGTATATTGTGGAGAAAAGTGGGAATTACTAATTATAAGTATTTCTGGGCATAAACACATTCACTGAATAACTTAAACATAAATTGCTCAGTATCAAAATTTGATTAAATTATATAGCTCTGGAACAGTCACTTTATACATTGCTCACCAATTTTAAATTATCATTATACTTCTGCCCTTAGATTTTCCAGCAATATGTTTTTGATCCAAAATTTCTTTATCATTGATGTATTTACTCTATGAAGCAGATTGATTTTTCTCCCTTTTCCTTCCTTTGTAGTATCTAGAGCTAAAAGGATTTTAATCTGAACATTTACTCTGAGAAAATTTAATTCACTTTTCCAACTGCCCAGGATTAGTCAATTAGCAGCTATGGGAGCCCTTAAGAATCCTTTTACTCTCTCAGTTTAAAGTGTGCAGAACAAATTAGAACTTCCCAAAATATACCAATTAAGCCACCATGAAAAAGTTAGTATCTATATTAATCTCAAGAGACAAGTTATAATATCTTTCTGAAAGAGCTGTCACTCAAGGACAGTGCTTTTTAGCTTGCATAGTTATGCTGCTTTTATATTGTACTCTTAAAGGCTGCTTTTCTAGGTGTCACCTACTATTACTACCTCTGTTGCTGCTGCTGCTGTGATGCACACACACACACACTTACCGGTATGCATATATATATACACCACATACATCAAAAAAAAATCTAAACATTTTGGTATTTCATTTTGTCAGCTGCACTGGGTAGGAGTCCAAAAGACATGTATTCTTTTTCTGGTTCTTTTTTTAGTACTGTGTGATCTTGGGAAACTTATTTCACTACTGTATGAGACATTTTCATCATTTGAAAAGTTAAAATGTTGGACTAGGTCATAGGCTGGCATACGTGGGGCCCTTGACCAGCCATCTGTTTTGGTGAAGAGGGTTTATTGAAACACACTCACACTCATTCATTCACTTATGCAGAATCTAAAAGTGCACTAACACAGACTCATCAGAGTTGAGTAGTTGAGAAAGACTGTATAGCCTGCAAACATAAATATTTACTGTCTGTACCTGTAGAAAACATCTGTCAATCATGGACTAGATAGATGACCAATCAGGTCCTTTCCAGGTATATGGTTTATTACTTACTGGTTAAGAAGATTTTGCTAGAAAAAGGAAATCTTAGTCTGCCTATCAAGTATGAGAATAAAATTTTTCAAATTAGTTTACTACTCTGAAAACTTATCTATGAATCCAAATGCAAAAATCAATATGTTCCATTTAAATAGTGGTAGTCTGTAAACATAAAGTGCTAACCAGTGGTAGTAATATTTTTAACAATTTGTTCATTTTTATAATGTTTTAATCTTATCCTAATTATAAGAGATATAGCCTAATCTTAAATCAACCTACATTTCTTGAGAGACTTTCATTCAAAGTCCATTTTGATCCACTTTGGGGAATTTAAAACCAAGCTGTACTCCTGAATCAATCAGAAATGGAAGAAAAAATGAAGTACAAGTGACTAAAATTAATAATACATAGAAAATAAAATGTAGATAGATGTAAAAGCGTGTGTGTGTGTTTACATTAATTAGTAGAGGGTTTAGCAGTGAAGATTTGAGTTTTATTATATATCAAGGTGGAGGCCTGCCACTCACGTTCCATTGATGCATCAACAATGTGTTTTATTTTTCTGTGACTTTCCAAGCACTTAAATGATAATATGTCAGGTAAGTGGCCACTGGGAAGTGATGAACTATCAATTTTCAAATTAGTGAAAGATCTTACTACCTCTGATCAGGAACTTAAGTTTCACAAAGAGGCAATTTGGGATTTACTGTCCCATCATGAAGCAGAGAATGAAAGCACTGATTTATTGTAAAACTTTTGGACTGGAGAATGAGACTGCCTTAAAGAGCACAACCTTTTTAATTGGATTGTTTGTCTTCTTTTTGTTAACTTGTATGAGTTCCCTATAAATGTTGGAGATTAAACCTTTATCAGTGCTAACATTGGCAAAAATGTTCTCCCATGTAGTGGGTTTTCTTGTTGTTTTGCTGATGGTTTCTTTTGCTGTGCAGAAGCTTTTTATTTTGATAAAGTCCCATTTGTTTATTTTCTCTTTAGTTT
>PVJC01013010.1:0-38686 GCA_004026665.1 Murina feae
AGGCCAGCTGGACGCTCCTATAATTGATGCTGTTCCTTTAAGGCAGCCTTTCACTAACGAATCCTCCTCTCTGCCTCACCTCGCAGCTTCTATAATGAAACAATTGTTACACTTAATTGTTGCAAATGTGCGTTTTTGCTTCAGGCCAAACAAAGGCTAAGGAGCCAGCGAGCAGGTAGTTTCGCTCTCGCTCCTGCTGTAACGGACGCTGCCTAAATGTTTACTCAGGTCCATGAGTGGCGGCCGCCATGTTGGCTGGGCTAATTTGCATACAGCCGCTCTGATTGGCTGTGGGCGTCCCGGAGAAACGGTTAATTTTACTATTCCGCTTTTATTAGTTTAGATGTGGCAGAAGCCCAACTTGTGGAAAAGAGATAATGTCTTTAAAATATCATTCTGCAAAATTAATAGCGCAAGCAGAACTTCAGACTAAATAGAATTAATGTCATCAGATACTACAGAACACATACTATTGAAGCTGATACTTTGGCAACTTAACCATATCTAATTAAATATAAATGTGTAGCCCTTGAGATAGAAATTCTACTTCTTGACATCTTCTCTGGGTGCATGTATACATGTGTTGTGCCTTGTAGCATTGCTTAGAATAGCAGGAACTCAGTGCTACCCTTGGTGTCCCTCAATGGAGGAATGGCTAGCTGTCCTAAATAAGTTTTAGTAGCTTAGGTGCAGTGATTGCATGCTATGTGCCATCCATGACTCTAAGCTCTTTACATATGTGAAACATTTGAATCCTCACAACAGCTTTGTGAGGTAGGCTCTAGTATTATCTGCATCTTCCAGTCTGGGCACTTACAATTCAGAAAGTGAAAGTAACTTGCCCAAGGTCATGCAGCTAGTAGGTGCAGGGGCTGGATTTGAACTCAGATGGTGTGGGTCTAGCTCAGCTGCCTGTGACATACCCTGTCTCTCTCAATGAGGATGTGGTAGAGCCATGGGCAGTAATATGCATTGACATAAAAATGTTCAGTGATACAACAGCATGCAGAGTAATTCATGCAGTATGGTAAGATTAACATAAAGAAGAAGTCAAGGCAATGCTAGATATTGTTGAGAGAGAGGCAGAGGAGAGAATGCAAGAAAAAGGGAGATCGCAGAATAACAGAGAGTTGCCTACAAGGACAACCACCACCTAGTCCTCACTTCCGGGAATGAGAGCTGGACAAGCCAGAGTGACCACATGCAAAAAGGTAATTTTTTACCTGAAACATATCAATTTATTGTGTGCGATTCAAAGTAATTGAATTTACCTGTTTTATAGGCTTTATCTAGGTTTTGTGTGTGTGTGTATGTGTGTGTGTGTGTCCAGCACCAAGCTTTTGAGCACTGCCATGCCCTGGGGATTATGGTAGAGAAGAAAGCAGGGAGTAGGATGAGGGGAAATGGGAGAGACAGCCTACGATACATGTATACAAAGGTGTGATACACTTACCCATCCATTTGCTTATGCCCAGCGGGCTCCAGAAAGGAGTGAACGTGGTCTATAAAAAGACATCTCCACCAGCGTATTTTAAGTTGAAGAAAAAGAAGATAAGGGAAAGTACATATCAGGAAGCATGAGAGGGATCTATAGCCAAGAGGGAAGCATGGTCAGTTACAGGTCTCCCCATATTCACCAGATTAAAAAAAAAACAAAAACACTGTTTAGCTCAGAGCAAATATGATGAGTTCTGGAAGACACTGTGCAATATTCTGAACAGCATCCTAAATTACAGGAAAGGCAGCGATGAATATCATAGTGTTCTTTCAAATATGCAGAGCCATTTATTTCCTCACTATGAAATTAATGAGGCCCAGCCCTTCCTCTGTTTTCTCTGAGCAGAAAAGCAAGCCAAGGTGCTCATCGCCACTGCCTGGGGCCTGTCCTTCCTGTTCTCTATCCCCACCCTCATCATATTCGGGAAAAGAAAGCTCTCCAACGGCGAAGTGCAGTGCTGGGCCCTGTGGCCCGATGACTCCTACTGGACCCCGTACATGACCATTGTGGCCTTCCTGGTGTACTTCATCCCTCTGGCCATCATCAGGTGAGAGGCCCACAGGCCAGACCCTGAGGGAGCTTTCCTGGTTTGTCAACTACCACTCTCCTCCCTTACAGCCCACTCACTGTTCCTCGTGTTCTTGGGGGAAGTGACCAGGTTACATGCTTTTATCTAAAGCTTGTGCTAAGCCCAACTCCTCCAAGTAGAGAAAGGGACAGGGCACTAACATTTGCTGAGTGTGTGCTATGAGACAGGCACTGGGCTAAGTGGCTAACAGTTACCCCACTAGCCACACTTCAACTTTGTGAAAGAACTACTGCTGTCCCCATTTAATAAATGATGACACTCAAGCTCAGAGAAGTGAAGTAACTTACCCAACATACACAGGATTTGAACCCAGGTCTATCTGATTTCACACCCTGTACTTCGTCCACCCTGTCAAGTATAAGACATAGTACCAGTTACAGAGCTCTTATCACTGAAAAGATAGTTGAAACAAAACTGAGCAAAAACAACAATAACACAAAACATAAGTTGAGTGTGTGTGCAGAAGGTCGGGTAATGGCAGAAAGCATTTCCCGGAACCAACATTGAAGGATAGAAGAATTCAGGCAGGAGAAGGGGAAAACAGAGGGGCAGTTGGCTCCCTGATGACCGGAGGCCAGAGTGTGGCAACAGGAAAAGACGAGCAGGCAGAGCCAGTGGGGAAGAAGTTGGAAGTAAGCTCTTTCTGGGTGGGGTGAGGCTCGACTGGGAAGGACCTTAGAAACCACCCTTTGTCCTAGGGCTAATGGTGGGCCAGAGCTGGTCTTTCAGCAAAGAAGACCACAGCCACCTGGACAGGACAGGCCTCACCTCGTCATGTGGCAGAGCCACCTCTGGAGGGGTGAGTGTATGGGTGAGGCTGCAAGGAGCTACCTGGGTGTTCAGAGTGGATGCAGGGCGTGCCAATCCTGCGAGCTTTACCCTTTGAGTGTCCCCAAGCCTACCATGGGGTTTCACATACTTTGTCCTTGGCAAAGGAAATCAGCCTTTGGTAGCATAAATAATCTATACATATTAAAGCCAAGCGACTGGAGAGATGGGAACAACTGGTTACTATGATGCCCAGTGCGGCCAGCCAACCTGCCCGATGGGGGCGGGGTGAGCTGGCCAGCCTCCCCAACCAGCCGGATCAGGGCAGGCCAGCCAGACCTCATCTATGTACGAATCCATGCACCAGGCCTCTAGTGCTATGATAAAAACCCTTGTCCTTACAAAAAAAATCACTTGAATCTCTGATCAGTTCCTCCAAAGTCCTTCTTGTGGAATTGCTAGATCAAAGATGATGCTCACTTTAAGACTGATGCATATTTATCAACTGTCCTCTGGGAAAAGGGGATCCTGCCAACAGCAAATAAGAACTCTGGTTTTTCTCCTCCTGACCCAGTGGGAGGTGGTACCATGTTTTTTATTAAATCACTAGTGTCGCAGTGCACAGATTCGTGCACAGTAGAAAAAAGTAATTAGAAGAAATATTTTTATATCACTATTCGCCCTCTCTCTATAAGTGTCAACCAAATTTACAATCGACAATGACATATGGAAACACAGGCATGCGTTTGGTGCCAGCGAGAGCTTTATATGTATTGTGCATGCGCGGGTCAACTTAGCCTTTTATAGATATAGAATAAACTTGCTTAATTGGACCTGCTTTCTGATGTAGCTAAACTTTTTCCAGCCCAGTGAAGCACCCCAACTTCTCTTTCGGATAATTGTCAGCAACACAGCAGTAAATACCAACATGAAGCAGATTATTATTATAGACCACACAGGGAGAACAAAGGGTAAAATATTTAACTGCAGCTGTGTTTGACTATATCCTGTGCAGTGAGAAAACCTGAAGTCATTTTCAAGGTCCACCATTTCTTACTTCCTTTCAGTTGGGTCAAGTTTCTAAAGCTTTCTAAATCTCCATTTTCTGGCTAATGAAAAGAAAATAGGATTCTACCGAATCTCCTACCTACTTACTCCAGAACTCCTGTGAGGATCAAATGAGATGAGGCATGGGAAAATGCTTCACACACATTTGGATAAAGGGTGAAATGTTTGCACCTGGCTATGAAGCAAGGCATGTTCCTGGGGCTGAAGAAACTGCAAAGAGGCTAGTCGTCGCCAGGGAGAGGAAGCTAGGTGTTGCTACATGACATCATTACCCAGATGGTCAGACACTTAGCATATTAGTCTTTTATATATATAGATTGCCAGTCATAGAGTTTAAGGGAAAGCTATCTCATTGTTTCAATATGCATTTCTTTGATCATTAAGTGGTTAGGTATTTTCCAAGTGTTTTCTGATATTATGGGAATCACTTGTTCTTCCTCTTTGCTCACATTTAGTCTCAGAAAAAAAATACTAAAGCTGAATTTTGTACTAAAAATGGGCTTAGGGCTAAAAGGAACGAAATGGCTTGCTCCCCATCAGAGGTCAAACTGGGCAGTGATCCCCATAAGCCAGCCCAGTAGCCTGGCTGAGATTACAGATTGTCCCGTCATTCTGTTCAATCAATACATTAGCCTCTGCAGTTCATTTCAACTTACTATGCTCCTCCCACCAAGTTGAATTTGGGAGGAATCTTGAAGGAGAGATGAAGGTTATTTAGACAACCAATGAAAGGGAAGTCACAGTAACATTAGCAGGGGCACTTGGGTGAGGAGAGAGGCCTATCCCAGCCCCAGGCAAGTATTTGGGAGGAAGCAGCTCAGGCTGTCATGGGCAACTGACTGATCAATTTCAGTGACAGCCGCAAGTCCTGGCTTCTCTTCTGATTGATTTCCTTTCAGCTCATGAAATCAATCAAAACCCTTGCTCAGCGGGGCAGATGCCTGCGTGAACCAGCAGCTCCTCCTGTGCTGTCTAGCCAGATCTGCCATGTGGGTCTTTCAGTGTCTGAAGTGTCGCCCGTTCATCTGAGCTGCTTCTTTCCACCAGGGCTTCTCATCAAACTTGCCTACAACCCAACTTGGGTGTTTTTGTGTTGTCCTTGGAAATAGCATACCCCCTGCATGCACGTGCACACACACATACACACACACATACAAAAAAAACGTGGACATTTCTGGCTATTTAGTGCGTAGATCTATTTTTGGCATAAATATCTGTGATGGAAAGAAGGAGGAGATAAAAGAGAGAGGAAGAGAGAAGTCGCAGTGTCTGAGGCAAGCTCCTGAGAGAGCTGTGTCTGAATAAAGATGCAGCTCTTCTGTCATTAGTTCAACCAGGTTCCCAAGGACTTGAAATCCTAATGAGTGACATTAAAGGCCATACAGTGTTTTTTTGGGTCAACACAACTTTCGTTGTTTTCACATTCACACATCATACCTGTCTAACTGCCGCTAGGGAGGCTGTCAGCCCTGCTGCAGTGCTTCGCGTTGGCTGTGGTTATCTGCTTGCACCTAATTGATACCTCATTCTCCTTTCATTTTCATCTCAGTGAGATCAGGGTAGAGGCATAAAAGACCCACGGCTGACAACTGTGAGGGAGTAAGTGGGTAAAAGCACGATTGTCATGGAGCAGTGATTCTCTGTCTATGAAACAAACCCATTAGTTTTACGTGGGGCATGGGAGTCAGAGTAGGAAGCCCATGCGGAGGCTGGCACATCCTCACCCCCCTAGCTTTAGGCCACGCTGTGTATTCATTTCACCAAGACTTGGAATAAAATTCAAGGACAATTGAGGCGGTATACACTCCCAGGGTTATTACAATCTTTCATTCTGTCCAGTGCAATAGCTTCCTATCTATCCTTACCCCCTTTTACGT
Organism: Murina feae; assembly: GCA_004026665.1. Classification (NCBI taxonomy): domain Eukaryota; kingdom Metazoa; phylum Chordata; class Mammalia; order Chiroptera; family Vespertilionidae; genus Murina; species Murina feae. Next base: position 5,801 of record PVJC01013010.1, read on the forward strand.
CCCTATTCCTTATGACAGAGCCATTATTTTGTGTGGAAAATTGCTAAGCATGCAATAGAGTATGAAATAACAGAGAAAAATGTTCCCCCCATATCCCTCTTGTCCTACTCCTGAGGCAGCGCTATTAGGAACATCTGGTATACCTTTCCAGGAGTGTTCAGTTTAGACACCAGCCTCTGCATCTGTATAGAAACAACACACCCACACTAATAAAAGGTCTGATCTTCAAAAGACTGTCAAGCAATCCTTTCACTTTCCTGATTAGAACCCTTCAGTGAGTTTCCATTAATGCTCAAGACCTGTAACCCTGTGTACAAAGCCACCCTCGTCTTAGGCCACACACACACACACACACTCACACACACTCACACACACACACTCACTCACTCATACACACTCACTCACACACACTCACACACACACACACACACACACACACACACACACACACACACACACTCACACACACTCACACACTCACTCACACACACACACACACACACACTCACTCACACACACACTCACACACGCGCACACACTCACACACACTCTCTCACACACACACACACACACACACACACACACGCTGCCCGCACACAGTTCAGTTGTGCCATGCTCCCTTCTGTCTCTGAGCCTTTGGGCATACTGTTCCCTCTGCCTGAGGGATCATTTCCCTCTGCATTTAAAACACCATTTTTTCTCCATATCTTAGCTGAATGGTCACCTCCTCTGGGAAGGTGTCCCTGACCCCCAGGGCAAGTTAGGGCCCCTATTGCATACATGTATATCACCTTGTGTTGTATCTTCACAGCATTTTGCTTCTTCATACTCATATACAATGTATTATATAATATATATTGTTGTATCATAGACTATGTGTGTAACTTATGCTTATGGGGAGGATGGTAATGATCAAGGTGAGGAAGGCTGAGGAAGATGAGGGGAGGCTTCAGGTGCTCCACGTAAGACACTGGGTATCATCTTGTAGGAAGGAGGGGGCACTCGAGGGCTTTGGAGCCAGGGCACGGTTCTCTGCCCAGGAGCGCCAGCTCCCATGGTGGGGTGAGCATCTGACATGGTAGCAGAGTGGAGGTCTTAGAAGACTGAGGCAATCATCGGCAGGGGTCTAGAAGGGGTGCTCACCTCGGCAGCAAGCACACTAAGATTGGAGTGATACAGAGCAGATAATGTGGCCTCCGGGTAAGAACAGCACATCAATTCGTGAAGCTTTCCATGTTTCTGTGTTTAATGGAGACAGAGCTTCCGTCTGAGAAGATGAAAATGTTCTGGAAATGGATGGTGGTGATGGTTGCACAACAATGTAAATGTACTTAATGCCACTGAACTACACACTTAAAAATGGCAAAAATGATACGTTATGTGCTGTGTATTTGATCACAGTGAAAACCCACCAACACACATACAAAAAGATGGTAAGGGTCCTGAAGAGCAGGGATGGCTCAGAGGCAGGGACAGGTAATGGGGACACTTTGCAGGGACAAACCACACAACTTGCTGATTACTTTGAATACAGGAATGAGGAAGAAAGAGGAGACAGAGATAATTCCAAGGTCTCTGATACATGACTGTTACACCCCGAGAAGTGGCCTGATTTGGGTAATAAATTAAAGGGGTGCCCTCCTTACTAGGCATTTTCCCGGCTAACAGTAAAGCTCATGCTAGCTTTCTATTTGCCTCACTGGTCCTTTAAAGATGAGGTGGGGCCCGGATAGGATGGCTCAGTGGTTGAGCATCAACCTACGAACCAGGAGGTCACAGTTCAATTCCTGGTTAGGGCACATGCCCGGGTTGCAGGTTCATTCCCCAGTGTGGAGTGTGTAGGAGGCAGCTAATAGACGATTCTCTTTCATCATTGATGTGTCTATTTCTCTCTCCCTCTCCCTTCTTCTCTGAAATCAATAAAAATATAATTTAAAAAAACAAAGATGAGGTTGGGGTGACTTAGGCCCACACCCCTAACACATCAGACCTTTATTCATTCCCACTGTGTATGTGGTTGGTGGTCAATAAATATTTGAATTATTGCTCAATTGTTAATAAATATTTGAATTAGTGATCAATTAAGTACTGGACTTGCAATTACAATATACAGCACCTCATGTGGCTGTAAGCTTTCCTTGTATTTAATTGCCTTGGGGAAAAGTTTCCCTGCTCTAACAAATGTTCGACTTAAAGTAAAGAATAGACTCACTAGTAATTTTTGTTCCCATTTGTTTCTTTAATGTAGACATGCAAATTCCAGAAAAATCCCTGGGCAGCTATCTGAGGAGAAGGGGGAATGCTCCAAAAAGGCCTCTAGCTTTCTTAGAGCACTCAGAGGGGTTGGCTGAACAAGACAGCAAAAGCATTAAGAAGCACAGCATTTTAAGAAGTCATTAATTAAGTTATATTCTAAGGATCATTAAAAGCAATTAGTGCCTTCTCAGCCTCTGCAGACTAGAGCTCTGATTTCTCTCTTACCCAGTGGTTCTCAAGAGGGAAGCTGGTAAGGTTTTAAAATAAAGTAGTGCTTTTCCCCAAAGTTTTTAGTGGAGATACTTAGTATATTGGAAATGTCAAATGACATGAAAGAAGGGTATTGATTGTTATATTTACCAAAAGGGACACAGAATAGAAATTTTGCCACTGCTTTTGAGTCATTAACATGTTGATTTCCTGTTAGGCACATATTATATCGCATAAGAGGAGATGTGATATTATGTGAAAAATGGCGAAGAGAGGACAGAAAATGACATTTATTGAGTCTCAGCTAATTGTTGAGCACTGTGCTTGGCCCTTTAAATGTTGTCACATTTGATCCCAGAAATCTCTGAAGAGGTTTGTATTGTTAACTCCATTTTCCAGTTTCAACTGGGGCTCACTGTCTTTGTTTGTTTGGGCTACAACAAAATACCACAGACTATACACAACAGAAATGCATTTCTCACAGTTCTGGAGGCTGCGAGTCTGAGGTTGAGTGCCAGCAGAGTTCAGTGAGGTTCCTCTTCCAGGCTGCAGACTTCTCTCCTCTGTCTGCATGCAATGGAATAGCAAGGGTCTCTTTCTAGAAGGGCACTAATCTCATTCATGAGGGCTCCACCCTCATGACCTAAGAATTTCCCAAAGACCCCGCCTTCAGATACCATCACATCAGGCATTAAAATGCCCACATGAGTTTTGGAGGGACATATACATTCAGGCTATATTACTCTAATTGCTATGTTATCTATTGTTTGATAACAAATGATCATGAACCTGATGACTTAAAACAACACACTTTATTATCTCATAGTTCTTGTGAGTTAGGAGTCTGTTCATGGCTTATCTGGTCATCTGCTGAGGCAAGGCATCCACTAAGGTATCAGCCAGAACTGGATGCCCATCAGAGAAGATCTTTCCCCACCTCTCACAAGATCTTGGCAGATCTAATTCCCTGGGGTTAGAGGACTCGTGATTCTGCAGCCCCAGTATGATTCTTCAAAGCCAGCAATGGAGGCAGACACTAGCAAGACAGATGCTACACTCCCATGTAACCACGAGCATCCCATCACCTTCATCCCATGCATCGATTAGAAGCAAGTCACAGGCCTCGTCACACCCAATGGAGAGGATCACACAGAGGCCTGAACACTAGAGTCAGGAACCATGGGGCCACAGTAACTAACGTCCAGGTCATACAACCAGCAAGCAGCAGAGCCGATTACAAATCTAAATGTTTCTCACCCTAAACCCGGTGTCTGAATTCTAATCACAACTATACCTCTAACCACTCGGGTGATCTCTCAGGCCACCAACCTTAGCCTCCTCACTTCAAAAAGTAGCTGCATCCAGCTGACCTTTCTGGTGGCTTCCAGTTGCAATGGCTCTGAGTCTGTAATCAGCAACTACAGAGCACCCTCCCTCCATACCTCACACGCGGAAAGTGGAAGCAGCCCTTCTACTTCCTTCTGGTGGGCACCCAGCAGCCATCTGTTCCTTTTGCCCCTTTCCACAGCGTCATCTACACCATTGTGATCCGAACCATTTGGATTAAAAGCAAAGCCCAGGAGACGGTGATTTCCAGCAGCTCAGGTAAGCCTCTAACTGAAGTACCCAACTCGGTGAACTTTGCCTCTGCCAAGGTTTTCCTCTAGCCAATAGGAGCTTGGGCTCTGGACACAGCAAGGCTGCACTGTGGTGCCAGGGCCCAGCGGGCAGATCAGACGCCCTTCGAAGTGCCCCCTTCTTTTCCCTGACCCAGGCAGGCCCTGCCTCCCCCACGGGGCCTCCCTGGAAACGAGAAGAAAGAATGGGGACGTCCGCGAGCCTGGCCAAGCTGTACCAGCCGAGGGACCTGCTGAGCAGCCTTTGAGCCAGAATCCAGAGTGATCGAGTCTCTCAGGCCTGGTCAGGAGGAGGACCCTGGGGTGAAAAGAGAGGACCATCCAAGAAAACACCATCCATTCACCAAACACCGGAGCACATGTTTCTATTGCGCTGAGTTCACAGACGGAGAAAGCTGCCTTTGATCCACAGAGCAATCCTGGACCCTAAGCCAGAGGAGCAGGGCCCATGCTTTCCCCTTGTCCCAACACACCAGCTCCCAGCAGACTGAACAGATGGCCACTGTAACCTCCCCCAATTCCCTTCCAGTAAAACTTCACTCAGAACACCCACAGGGCATGCACTGAGGCGGTTTGTATGGTCTAGGCCTGGTTCTAGTGTGCAAGGATTCTTCCCATGTTCTCATAGGCAGAACTTAGTCACAAGATGACAACCTGCTGAAAGGGAGGCTGGGAAATGTAGTCTAGCTGTGGGCTCCAGGGGAAAGGATCTGATGAAAGCTAATTTGTCTCTGCCACAATGATTTCAGGCCTGTCAGGGGTCCTGGGTCTGCCTGGGCTGAAGAGCTGAGGAACAGAAAGGGCTGTGAGTTAGGTGAGCTAGGTCCTACCTCCTCTAGCTAACTGTGACCTCTGGTTTGCCAGAAGGTCAAACAAGAAAGAGAAAAAACCCGCAGGACAGAAGTGGCCCTAGTTTCACAGTTAAGCAGGAGAGACATAATGCACTAAAAATATGTAACATGCGGATTGGGTTATATTTGTAAAGAGGCCATCAGTGGTCAGAAATCAAAAACAAATTTCAACTTTTAGAAATCGTATAAATCAGACATACCTTCTTCAAAATGTTTAATCATTTAAATCAACTTGAGGTATACAAACTTCCTAACATACGAAAAATATTTATTCTAGAATAGTACTAGGTAGATTCCTTATTAACACATCACCTGCACTCACAACAGGTCCACAGAGAGCTCCCCGCTCCTGGCCACGAATAAATTCTGCCTCATTTAAAATCCCAGGACAACAAGGACCCCTGGCCTTTCCTCTCCCCTCCCCGCTCTGGTGATCAACCCACAGAAAGGGATTTCCAGTGGCTCCAAAAGGGGCATGACGTGTGGGGAAGATGAGCAGGAACTGGCCACTTGGAGACCACTTCCCAGCATGGGCTCCCCTAGGGCCTCGTGCTTGAGCTGAAACAGCCCACAGCGGTTTGCAGAAGCTAATGAGCCTGCTGCCTTGAGCCTTCCCTGGCTATTAAAGCACAGTGGCAGCTGAATGTAGCTGCTTTTCACTCCTGGCCAGGGCCAGGGCTGGGAGAATTAACCCTTTTATCTCCCAATAGAGGAGAACCACAGTGCTCTGTAGCCTAGCGGTGTTTGAAGAGCCGCCTTAGGCGCTGGAGGCTTTGCATTTCCCATTTCCCAGAGCGGTTGGTTGGGTCCTTTGGACTAAAGGTGCTTCTCGCTGGTCTCCCTGGAAGAGTGAAGGGCAGGTCGCTGCTGACACTGTCGCCCAGCTGCTCTGTGCAAAGGACTGCACGTTTTTAATTTAAGCAGATTTCAGAGCGCAAGTGTCATTCTGGAAACTTTTCTGAAAAACCAACTTGGGCAGCCTGGGAGTCTGCTGCTCCCCCGGCAAACAGGATACTTGGAAAGGAGGCAATTTGGTCTGCTAGCTTTTTGACCTGCCTCCCGTGGGTCTAGTGCCCCCTGGTAATTCTTGGGTGTACAGACTTCCTATACACAGGTAACAACACTGTATAAGAAACTGTCTAAATGCAGTAATACCTCCACTCGCTTCCATAAAGGCAGCTCACGGTCCTCCTGAAATACTGTTAACACAGACATGCTCAGCGCAGGGCTTGGCATCTTGACTTCAGTATTCTATTTGAATCCTCAAAATAACTGAGAATTTGGTGTTTCACGTCTCATTTTTAAAATTGGGAAACGGAGGCTGGGAGCAGTAGGCAATTTGCCTCTGGTTACACAGCTGGTCATCGGTACAGCCGGGGTCTGACTCTGAAGCCTGTATCTTCCCAAGACGCCTCCTTAGCAACCAGGGTTAGTCAGCCTTGGCACTGACAGTGTTTGAGTGACTCTGTGAGGAGGGGAGACATTCTGTGCATTGAAGGGTGTTCAGCAGCACCCCTGGCTCTGACCTACAAGGTGCTAGGAGTAACCTCCCGCCCGTGTGACAACCAAAAATGTGTCCAGATTGTTTCCCCAATTGAAAACTACTGTAAATGCTAGGGAAGTAATTGCCTGCTTATCCCACTGAAATGCGGTTGGTTCTGTGAAATGCACAGAACAGCTTGAAGGCCTAAGAGTGGTCTCACAGGGTACACATCAAGAAATAAAGAATCCATTATAACTAGCATTGCAGCTCATTGCACACATAAAGCCCCTTGTCCCTGTCCTTCCTGATGGGGCAGCTGTCTTCTCACCCAGAGCTGGTTCTGCTCTCTCACATCGCCCAGCTCTGTGGGGCGTGTGCAGTCCTTCAGGCTGGACTGAAAGCTCCTGGAGACCGGGAACTCTGTTAGCCTTTTTTATTCCATTCTTGCCCCTTAGCACATGTGCTAAACTTGCTGGGTCGGGCTGGATGGGACTGGAGAGGGGTCAGAATCAACAGTGCAAAGGTAACCGTGCCGACTCCCAAGGAGATGAACATAAATGTTAAACGTAAAATCTGAACAAGGTAGTGAGGACAGGAGTTGGCCTCTAGTGGACAACTGCCCTGCCCTGTATGAAGTAGGTGCCGGGGGAGGACCTCTGCCCCGAGGAAGGGCGGCCTTCCCAATTCCCACAGGGGTACATGTGGGCCGACAGGAGCCCCCAGGGAAAGCTCTTCCACAACACCCACAGACCTCATATCCAACATGTCCATCCCCACGGGGCCAGCTCTCCACTCCCCTTATAAGAGCTATTGTGCTGCATTCTGCCCAGCACCAGCCTTTGTTTTACCACTGCTCAATGAGAGAGAGAGAGAGAGAGAGACAGAGAGAGAGAGAGAGAGAGAGAGAGAGAGAGAGAGAGAGAGACTAGTATTAATTCATTCAACAAATATTAATCATTCACTAAGTTCCGAGGATATAGGAGTGGAAAATACAAAGTTCCTGTCTCCATCAAGCTGACATTCCCGTGGATTCTCACACTCTTCAGGGTTGTTTTGTTTTTGTTTTTTAATGTCTCTGGTTTGAGCCCTTGTCGAGAGTGGAGTTTCTGAGTTAGATGAATGAGTTCGCCCGGGGTATCCATTCTAAGAAAATGGCTTTGCCCTTGATTGCCAAAGCCATCAGAGGATGGGTGTCTCAGCATCACCCCTTGTGGTCACATCGCTCATTCCAGCTTCCTCCGCTGATGCCAGGCCTCCAGCCAAGCCTCTCAAGAGAGCCTGGATGTCCCAGTACATTTGTATCTTATGGTAAGCTGCAAATTGAGCTGTTTCCAACATCCAGCCCAGAGCCATCTCTGCTCTAAAAATGTTCAAGGGGTCCTCCGGGCCTGGGAGAGCAGGATAGCTGTGGCCTGGTGACAGCGGTGGGACTAACTGGCCATGTTCCTGTGGCAGGAGCAGCACTTCATCTGACCACTCCCTCTTTGAATCTGCAGATGGAAAGCTGTGCACCAGGTACAACCGAGGGCTCTTCTCAAAGGCAAAAGTCAAGGCCATCAAGTACAGCACGGTCATCATTGTTGGTAAGCAACGTCCCTGCTTGTGCTGCAGCTCAGCGTGGACTTTCCAAGAGCAAGCTGATACCTGGGACGCGGTGGTGGCGAGGCCGAGGGAGAGGAGGGTTTGTCTGCAGACTCGCCCACCTCTGTCTGGTTGGGAGAGGAATGTGTGAAACTGATCAGTCTATCTGCAGCTCCTCCAAAAGAGGACCTTGGGTTCCTGATCTCTGTCTTCATTAATCTAGCTGTGCACCAAGGCCCTGGGGTTGCACAGTTTGGAGAAAATCTGATCACTAGCTGAAGGGGACGCTCACCAGCACCCACCCGACCCAGTTGCTTTCTTGAATGCATACTCTCCCTCGGGCTGAGGTTGATGAGCAAGAGGAAGACAGATGAGGCAGTTTGTTTCTTCTGGATGATTAACTTCAAGGTCACTATAAATTCCTCCCTAACGGATGCCTGTCCTCTTTCTCGCTCTCCTGTCTTCTTCCCTTTTCTTCCCCTTGTCCTCTATTCTGAAGACCCATAGAGCCACCTCACCTCAGGAAAAAAAGGGGTATTTCTGGAGCACCTAATCTGTGTCAGATTGTGTGTGTTCTTTGTGATTCTCAAACCTTCAGAATGTCCTCTTCCTGAGGCTCTCTCTGCTGAAGACCTTGATTCCTATTTCCCTGAGAAATATTACCAAGCAGAATGGAACTTCCTCCCTCCCCTGCCTCGCATGCACTGGGGGGAATTCCTCTATCATGTGCCTCTGTCTTCTCTCCACTGCTGTGAATAAGCTGGCACTGCTTCCTCCCATGCCCAACAGGTCCTCTTGAGCCTGCAGCCCACCCCTTCCTGCCCCCTCAAGAATGTGTGTCTCCAATTATCTCCTCCTCCCCACAGATTTCCCTCCACTGAGTCGTAGGCACATAAACACACAATGACAGCTGCCTGGATGGCCTCTTCAGGAACAGCCCCACTTCACCTCGCTCTTTACCTCTCCTTCCCTGGAGCAGATTTCTGTTGCTTTTTCTATTTCTCCAGGAAAACCACCTTTATCAAGGTCACCACAAACTCCAAATGCCAATGTCGATGGTCAGTCTTCATCTTATTTGACTGCTAAGCAACATTTGATTAGTTTCCCCTCCACTTCCTTTGCCTAGAAGTTATATCTCTTGTTCCTACATCAGAGCTCTATTTGTATTTCTAAAAAGCAAATCATAGGCAACATGGCAAGCCGGAAGTCTTGGCGTGCTCTCCTACCCCCTGCAAAGTAATTTTTCCCCTTGGTGTCCTTGTCAGGGAGGAACAAACTTCCCTCTACCCTCAAGGTTCTTCTGACTGATCCCATAAACAATAGACAGGAGAAGATTGGCAAGAGAAAAGAACCCAATTTAACACATACATATGTAAGGCACTCCCGCATATGTGAGGCAGATGCTGCGTGCAGAGAGGTTCTGAGACAGAAAGGGGGCACATGTGTGCCAGACATCCTGAGCTAGGGATGAAGCCAGGTGCCCTGGAGCTTCCAAGGTCATTGCAGGACGGGAAGAGCACACCTTCAGGAAATGGAGGTTTGTCCTGCCCTTCAGATAGGTCAAAAGATAGCTTTCTCCACTGGGCTGATTGATAAGCAGGGTTCTGTGCTATGTGAGGGTCCAGCTGGGTACTCAAAGGATGTAAGGGACATGGTGGAACTGCCCTGCTCCAGGCGGCAGGGTTGGCATCCTTGGGAAGCCAGAACCAGATACCCAACACCCACCCCCCCCTTACATACAACAGCACACACATGGGCAAAGTGCTCCAGAAGGCAATCTCAGCCCTCCATGCCCGGAGTTCCCAGGCTTTCAATAAGGAGTCCTGACAGTGATCCAATCAGATGCTCTTTACAGAAAGAGAGCTCCAGACACATCTGTGGTGTGTGTATGTGTGTGTACATGTGTTTGCATGTGTGTGAGAGAGTGTGTATGTATGTGCATGTGTATATGAGTGTGTGTGTGTACAGGTGTGCATATATGTAATGTATGTATGTGTGTGTGTATGTGCATGTGTAAGTGTGAATGTGAGAGTGTGTACCTGTGTTTCATGTGCGTGTGTGAGTGTACATATGCATGTGTGAGAGAGTATGTGTGTACATGTGTGCGTACATGTGTGTGTGTGTGTGTGTTGAAGGTAACATGACATTAAGGTTCATGCACACAACAGTTTTACATATTTCTGAGAGACCCCGGGTGCTAAGGACCGTCCCTGGGCTGGGGCCTCGAGGGCTGCTGAGAGCTCTCTCCTCCCCAGCCTTCATCTGCTGCTGGAGCCCGTACTTCCTCTTCGACATGCTGGACAACTTCAGCCTCCTTCCCGACACCGAGCAGCGCTTCTACGCGTCTGTGATCATCCAGAACCTGCCGGCCTTGAACAGCGCCATCAACCCCCTGGTCTACTTAACCTTCAGCAGCTCCGTCTGCTTCCCTCGCCGGTAAGGGGTGCCCGGCCACTTCACCAGTTAGAGTGAAACCCAGGCCCAGGCCGTGGCCCGTGCTCCTTGTCTTGGACCACAAACCCTCTACAGTGAACATCTGCCCCGGGTCGCACAGAGTCGACCCTTCCTGGTGCCAAGCATGTCCACAGCAAGCGCCCCCAGACACGGAAGGACATGGAGTGTGACGGCCACTTCACAGATGAGCAGTCAAGTGGCATTACTGAGCTTAGAGGAATGACTAGTAGCAGAGCTCCCACAACTCCATTCATTTTGCTGTTTTTCAGATATTTTCCTGCACAAACTACAGGGAATAGGAGGGGACATTCACCGGAAATAGAATAACAGACTGCTTTAAGGCAGGGTTGGATCCCAGTGGCTAAGGTTCAAATCCTGCCATTGTGGCTTCATAGCTACCTGTGGACCTTGGACGAGTTATCTAACGTCCATAAACCTCCATTTGCTCACCTGTAAAATGGGGCTAACAACAGTGCCTACCTCTTGGACAGTGATGTCTGCTCATGGGCTCTGTGTTGACCTGTGGGAAGGAGGGCTGTGATTGGTGGAGAAGGAAGAGTAGGGGTATGACAGGGAAAGCGCTGCTTAGCACAGTGCCTGATCCCTAATACATTCTTCATAACTATTCTCTCTTAAAGGTCCCACTCCCCTTTCCATTTAAGTCCAATTATTTTCCCTTTCTGCTTTATCCTTTCTCTAGGGAGCAGAGATCACGGGATTCCAGAACCACCTGCCGGGAGAGGGTTGAGAGGCACGAAATGCAGGCTGTGTCCAAGCCAGAATTCATCTAGACCCCAGGGTGGCGGCAGGGCTGTGCCCCACCAGCTCCCCTGGGTTCCCCCCCGCCAGGCGTGTGCATGGAGCCTGGGCTGGTTCCTGCGGCTTTTCCAGGCACAACGTGTCTGCAAGCTCTTCACCGTTTCTGCATGTCGCTGGCTGCTATTATCTACCTAGCACCTCGGCCAGGAAGCACGGGTGGGTTTATTTTGACAAGTCTGGAGACTGGTATTTATAAGCATCATCCAAGTGAAATATGACTAAATGTTTTCTAGTCAATTTTTACCATTGAATTTTTCCGTAAGTGGAAAAGGAAGAATTTAATTTGATTTTATATACATCCCCGCCCACAGCTCTGGGATGCGCGTGAGCCTCTTATTTTTAGCCTCTCATACATTCTTGACATTAAAATCTCCTTGGCAGAATCCTCCTTCCCAGAATGACTCTGAGCTCAACTTTTTTCCTTTTTTTTTCCTTCTGCTGGTGGAGTCATTAACATGTGCAGTATATTTTAATAGCACTCCATTCCTCATTACAGGGTGTACCCCGAGATGGCGTGTTTAAGGTCACCGTGGCATTTTTTTCCATACGTTTCTCTTTTCAGTTCCATGTGGCCTCAGGGAAAACCTCTCTTTAGGCAGAAATCAGATTCCTCCATCACCATCTTCCTGAGAATTATTTTCTGAATCTGAGAGCCTGAATAACTCATCCAATATACAGTCATGAAGACCGACTCCCCCTTCACTGACCTCCGTGTGAGCAGCCCGGGAGGCTGGGAGAGGCTGAGAAGTACTTTTCAACATTTCACTTTAATCAGGATGAGCCCCGGAAGACCCGCAGAATCGCTGCTCAACTAGCTGCCTGCATGGGCGCCAATTAACAGAGCGAACGGGAGGCCTGGGGTCTCCTGACAGCTTTCATCTCCGTCCAGCTCGGGTCTGCCCACCTCATCCGCCGGTCCGTTCTGAAAGTCGGGGGGAGTGGGAAGGGCTTTGTGCTCTTTGGAGGCCCTGAACGTGGCACTGTGGTTGTATGCTGCCTCTCCCACGTCCCTGAGGACTGCAGCTCAGTCAGACCATGGTGCGGGTGGTGCGGAATAAGCTGCCGTTCCAATGAAGCCTGCTTCGTGTTGGGGTGGACCCTGGAATCCTCATGTCCGTGGGCTTGCTGAGCTGGGCGAAGCATGATTTAAACTTGACGAGAACCTGGTCATGGCCAGTCCTTACGACTTCACACACATCCATCACTAAATGTTTCTGGGCATCAATTACCTCATCTGTCAGACGGAGGCAGGATAGTAAGAAACTGGGACGATTCCTTGTCAAGTGGGATGGGGAAACTGAGGCAGACAACTGAGCAGACTGGCCGAGAAATGTTCAGCAGATGCAGAAGGCCATCAGGGTGGACAGCCCTGGTGTCTGACCACAGATAAATCTGGTGCCAGGCCTCGCCCGCAGGTGGCCTTTCCTCCCCTGGCATGGCCCTGGCCATGTGGGTTAGACTCCTGACCTTCCATGTCACTGGTCATGAAATGTAGATCCCCAGACCTTTCTTCCTTAGAGATAGAATCTAGGCCCCAGGTGTTTTTTAGCTCCAGGCCCAGAAAAGCAGGAAAACCAGGTGGGGGACCCCAAGACAAGCTGCAATGATGAATGACCCCCTTCCCTGGTGCCAATCAATCACTAGAGACCAAAACCCATCCTCCCCTAAGGCCTCCCTGAACCCTCAGACTTTAAAACCCTCAAGGACCCAGCTCACACCCTCCCTCCTGGGAGCATGCCCACCCCTTTTCCTTCCCTCTCCTTCCCCCACAAGTGTGCATCTCCTGAACTCTAAAGGACCCCACAGGACGTGCAACCAGGGAGCCGTGGGCAGCAGCAGCTCGTCCCAGCAAAGCCCCTGAACCTGTCTCCTAGACCCCCTGTCCTCTGACTGTCTGGGGAGCTATGCAGCCCCACCTATGCTCTCCTGCTGCTTCTTCTACCTGAGGCGCATCCTTGTTTCCCTGTCCCCACTTTAATAAATGCGCTCTCATCACTTGGACTCGCATTGTGAAATCTTTTCCACATAAAGGCAAGAACCCACACACTACCGGCCACCGCAGGCAGACCCGAGCAGGGCCAGCCCCCTTCCCAGTAACAAGATGAGAACAGAATAAGGCTGGAGCAGAAGGTGGAGTGTGTCCTTTACAGACACGGGTTCTGAGACTGAAATGAGTTACAGCGAGTTACATCATATCCTGCGAAAGCTTCTGGAATTCTTTCCCGGGGGCCTCAGTGACTGGATGACTGGATGACTCGGCTCTGACTCATTTGCCCTTTGGAACGTGTAACTTCCCTACCATCTATCATCACGATGATGTCAGAGAGACATGGTCTCCCAGGCAGGAACACATGGGAAGCTTATGCCGCTCTGTCACTATTTGTAGCCTTGGGGACTGAGTGGGGTCCGGGTCAGAGGTGTAAAATAAAGAGGCTTCCTTCCCACACCGAGATAAGGGAGAAATCTCGGTAACATTAACACATGGCCTCAGGCACAACCACCTGATAGAAAAGAAGTGTTTCCACTCTATTGGACTAAGTTAAATATGAATGGTTACAACTTCTCAGCTTCCGGGGCTTGTGGGAAGCATAACTTAAGTTTAATCACACCCAGTAACATCTTCACCTATTTTCCCCACCTTTTTAATGACTTTAACTTGTGATTAATCATGAGGGGGAAAAGGTAACCCCTTTAAACGAAACGAACATGCGGTTTAAACCGCCTTCCTCACTTGAGTCAGGCAACTCTGTCCACACACAGAGAATGGCTTTGCCTCCTCCTTGCACATCCACAGTGTAGAGAGGGACCACACGCCTGTGTCTGCTGAGGAAGCACAAGCAGATTTAACAGGAAATAAAGTCATTCTACTCTTGCAGGATCAGCGCAGGTGAGCCACAGAGCTGCTGGCAACTAAGCTATGGAATGGAAAACATTTGCAGCACATATAATTGTCCAAGATTCGGAATCTAGAATATCTAGAAATTCAAGCAAATCAATGAAACCACAATAGAAGACAAATAGAAATGTGGGCAAGACTTTACTTCAGAAAAGAGGTTATCCAAATGGCCAATAGACATATGAAAAGGTGTTTCATCTCATTAAAAGTCAGAGAAAAGTAGATTACACCACAATAAGATACTAATTTGTACCCACTAGATTGCCAAAAAATGGTGTTAACAATATCAATTATGAGGACATAGCTTATTAGAAATTCTCATTCTTTTATAGCAGGTAAATAATTAGTACCACGAATCTGGAAGATTATGGTCTTTTAACTAGTAAAATTAAGGCTACGTATACCACCTGACCTTGAAACTCTGTTTCTGAATGCGCATACTACAGAAGAAGAGTACAATTGTGTGTATATATGTGAAAGAATATTTGTAACAGCATTGGTTATAAGACCCCCAACTAGAGGCAAATCAAATGCCCACCAACTGTAGAATAAACAGATTACGGTATATTTCATACAATGGACTACTTTACACCAACAAAAATGAAAAAAACACACAGCTACTTGCCACAACATGCAAGATATCTCTAACAATATACGGTAAAAGAAGATGGATATCAAAAGATACCACATGGCTTCATTTACATAACTTCAAAATCAGCCCAAGTTAAATGATTGTGTTAGGGGATGCACAGGTAGGTGATAAAATTCTAAATCACAGCAACGCAATTCCTCTTTATACGCCCAGGATCGGGCCCTCTGTGCGGAGGAAGAAAGCGGTTTGGCAGGGGGCGTGCAGGTTCTGGTCCTCGCTCTGGGTGGCAATGGCAAGGGTGCTCGCTCTCTGAGTTCTTGTTAATCTATATATACTTCTGTTCTGTGCAGCTGATGAATGTGTTCTATGTCACAATGAAAAGTGTTTCTATAACTTTTTCTAAAGCCTTTGGGAACAATGACTCTGGAAGGAGTGTAGAAAAGGGAGCCAGACTGGAAACAGGAAGGTCATGAGTGGGGTCTCAGTTACAAACACGAAACAGCAGTGACGGCTGACAGGTCCTCTGGATCCCGCCTCTGCATCATTAGTATCTAGCGCCAGCGATAGTGATGCCAACATTTTTCAAACTCTGCAGACACATCTTGGCTGATTCTTTTTGCCTTGAGAGTCAGGTCAGCAGAAATCCATATTGCCCTGTTCTCTTGCTTGTCTAGGAGACCTGGGGTCCTTAAGTTCTTGCTGCTGGCCCCCCACTGTCATATCCTTTCCAAAGCTCTCCCCATCCTTGCCCCCATCCTTTCTGCCCTTCCTCGTGGCTCAGGGTGGAGCGAGAACATAATACACCTGCGAAGATGTCACTCACAGAACCCACCTAAACACAGCAATCTTTGGGAGAAGGTCTACATATAAGTAGGGAACACTGGAGATGGTGCTGCCTACATTCCAAAGAACTAATCATCAAAGGTGGGACTTTGGGGCTGTGGTAGGCAGCAAGCAGTACACACATCCCCATAACTACCTGACAGGTTTCAAGCAGGTTGACCAAACAGTCCCAAACCTGGCTGCACTGCAGATCAGCCAAGTTTTTAAAAATACAGATTTCAAGCTCCCCAGCCACAGAGATTGTGACTAGTTGGGTTCTGGGTAGAGCATGGAAACCTGTACGTATATAAGCCACTCGGGTGATTCTGATGCAGCTCTTCCATGGGTAGGTGTGTCAGAGCCAGTGACCAGCAGCATGCCAGTTAAAAGCCAAATTTCCCAGGGCCAGGGAGTGCGCAGGCTCCCTTTGCTCAACTCCACCCAAGTGTCCTGGGTCCAACCTGAGGACGAATGTGTTCTCCTAAGAGCTCACTTGGCCGCCTTGCAGCTGTCCAGATAGCTGTCAGGTATACCCAGAAACTCTCTGATTTCATCTTCTCCCCACTCTGGATTAAATGCACCTCTTTCTCCATTACAATAGACCTTAATCTAAAGTAGTTCTGCATGTCGGTAGGTACCCAAGGGAGGGTCAGGTGGGGAAATCTGGCCACATGTGTCTGTGATGTCTGGAAACAAGGAAGGGTGCCCTGAGCAGGTGTTTGGCGCCTGTAACAACATGTGCAGGTGACACGATGTCAGAGCCTGCAGAGCAGCCTTGCTTAAACCTTTCAGTCTCAGGACGCTTTCTGCTTGTTAATGTGGATTCTATCCATTGATAGTTACTATATTAAAATAAAAACTGAAAAAATGTGTAATATTTATGAAGTTATTTGTAAATCACAACAATAAACTCATTGCATATTAACATAAATATCTTCTCCATGGAAAATAACTATACTTCTCCAAAAATAACCTGGCAAGAAGAGAAATGGTTTGAACTTTTTTTGCAAACCTCTGTAAGTTCAGCTTCACAGACAGCTGGATTTTCCTGTCTTCTGCACGCAAGCTGTTGCAATATGTTGTTTTGATGGAAATATATAAAGAAAATCAGGCTTCAGGCAAATACATAGTTAGAAGAAAAGGAGTATTTTAATCTGATTCTGCAGTCAATCTGTTGAGCTATTACATGGCATGTAACCTCTGGAAAATTCCACTGTATGTATGAGAGAATGAAAAAGAGAAAAGCAAATAACATTCTCATGCTGCTGTGAAAATAGCTTTGACCTCACAGACTCCCCATCTCAAAGTCACGCCCTCCACTTATCAGGTTCAGCACCGCATGGAGGGCTGCTGCCTTAAGGCAAAACTGCTCATTTGTTTGCCAATAGCTTTGGCCATTGCTGGAATGCTGCCCTCTTGGATGCAAAGCTCAGGCAGGCTAAGGGGGGCAGGCTAAGGCATCCTTTGCACCTGTTTGCAAAGCTGGTTGTGGCACTAACTACAGGCAATTCTGATTGAGGTTTTGCTCTAAGACAGCCCCTCTTCAGGTGACCCTGGTGATGGAACCTGCCTCTATGGGGCCCAGAGCCCATGGTCCTACTCAGACAAGCCACTCAGGAATGTCCAGTGACTGGGCTGATGAACAGAGCGATCAACATTCACCTCCACTGGACCTAGGGCAACTGGATGGAGGTGAGCAAAGAGATCTGCTAAGGTTCTGAGTAGTGCCTCCCATTTGCTCCAATGCACTTGCTAAGTGAGGCTCCCAGACCAGACCACACTGCTCAGCCCTGCAGCTGGCAACCCAGCCATCCCAGTCCCCTCAGGACTAGCATTTATCATCTTCCAATATGGTATACAACATATTTATTGGTTGTGTTATTTATTTATTGCCCATATATATCATCAGACAAGGACCTCTGTCTTCTGTTCACGGTTGTAGCTCCAAGACCAACACAATACCTGGAATATAGACAAATGCCAATAAATGTTAGTTTTCTGAATGAAAGGGTAAGATTGATGCACGGAGGGGCAGAGGAGGACATCAGCAGCCTGCCCCCAACACCTTGCCCCGCTCCAGGGAAGGGAAAAGCCTTGATCTGCATGCCTGGTTTATGCTCCCCAAACTCATGACACAAATAGAAGTTGGGCATGGACATCTCCACATGGAAGGACACATCAGGAATGGAGAAGAATCACCCACCATGATTCCCCCACTGTTTGTTCTCAACCCATTTGTGCTTGTGTTCAGCAGGATGGTCCTCGGAGGAGGAGAGCAGTTCTATCAAGATCTTGCACTCCTCCTTCACCAGGCACTCCCCTAGTGCCGTCCACTGCATCTAGGTCCTTCAAATCCCCACTGTTTTCAGCTCAAAGCCCAGCCTTAGACCCCATCCTTGACATTGAGGCTGGGGACTCTGCCAAACACATCCTCCAGACTCCTTGACTGCTGGTTTCTACTGGGTAGGGTCTGCCAAAGGGAGACAAGCAAGAGATTGGAAGGACAGACACAACTTGAAGAGTATGGGGGGCTTTTTTCCTGTTCTCCAAGCACCAGCCTTACCATCTACTCAGAGTTACAAGCAGCGGCCAGGCTTCACCTCTCCTCAGTCGAATGGAGCTTTCCTCTGAACTCTGGGATAACTCCACCTCTTTCCATTTGCCCACCCCCACCCCCACCCCCAGTCATAGCAATGCTAATAGCTTCCTGTTGCTATTAATCTGTATGCTACTCTTCCTTTTTGCTCTCTCAGCCCTCCAACACCTGTACTGAATTATACCTAATTCCCTGCATTCATCAAGTCCCCTCTGTCTGAAATACCTACTATGGTTCCTCTTTCCCTGACTGGTACAGCTTCTTTGTGGATCCACCTGGGACCACTGGTAGACAAGTTAGAATTGATGCCTGAAGGGCTTTTACGTGGGTCAGAAATTTTTCCTTAATTACATTCATTACTGGAAATTCATTTATTCCATTTATTTTTTCTAATTATGTCCTTCCACATTGCTCAATAAAGCTAGACAACCATACATTCCAATTCACCCAAAATAGGCCAGGTTTATGTCTGTTGTCCCAGTATTATTAATAGGGCCTCCTTTCTCTCTCAAACTATCCTAGTTTGGACAATAAATTATATGGCCACTCTAAATATAGACCATTATATGTTCTACAATAGAAGTAAACGATGTTAAGATACTCCAGCAATAAAATACCAATTACAAAATGTTCCAAATTTGAATATAAACCCCTTCTCGTCATTAATTTTCTGGGAAGAAATTAAGTTTGATGATTAAAGTCAACAATTGAGTTAAAGCCCAAAGATTATTCAAGTCCAAAGGATTTAAAGTCCAAAATTGTATTCTTTTCTTTTTTTGTGTGTGTGATTTAGAGTTCAAAGAAAATTGGAGTCCAAATCTCCTACCAATTTGTTATTCAACTCCTATGTTTTACTGCTCAGTGTTCCAAGGCCATACATCAATTGTTGGAGTTCAGGAGTCCAAAATAGCCTTTCTCTTTCCCATGAGAGCTTTGAATAGATCTATATATATAAAACCCTAACATGGAAACAGACCAAAAGGCGGAACAACCAAACAACTGAACAACCGGTCACTATGATGTGCGCCAGAGGGCACATGCAGAACACGGTGGGTGTCAGCAGCAGGTGGCAGAGCATGGAACATGGTGGGCATTGGCCACGGTGGAATGGTGGAGCAGGTGAGTGGGGGCACCAAACCAAGGTGGGCACTAGTCACTATCATTGGGGGAAGCCTCTGGTGGTTACTGAAAATTCTTTGCTCCCACGTGCCACGGTCCTGCCCAGTGCTCGCACCTGCTGCCAGCGCTTGGTTGCTCAGCACTGTCAGCAGGTGCAAGTGGTGGCTGCTGGCCCCGATTGCCCCTCAGGTCTTCTCCCCCTCCCCGTGCTCCTGAAGGGCAACCGGGAGAGGCAGCCACCACTCGCACCTGCTGCCGGCGCCAGCCCACTCGTATCTGCAGCTGGCACCAGAGCCGCCGCTCATACCTGCTGCCGGCACCTGGCACTGGTCCCATTTGCTTGGTACTGTTAGGTGGTCTGAGCAGCAGCTACTAGCTCTGATCACCCCTGAGGGCTTCTCAACCTCCCCTGCCCCTGCAGGGTGATGGGAGCAGCAGCTACCACTCACACCACTGATGGTACCGGCCTCAATCACTCCATACTGTCAACAGACAGGAGACCAGAGGCCACAGTGGGAAGGACTGGGAAGGGGTGCAGAGGATGGGCCGAGACCCACCCCTGTGCCCACTGCAGCCTCAAGGCCCACAGTTCCTTTCAATGTGCATGAATTTGTGTACTGGGTCCCTAGTTATAAAATAAAACAAAGAATGACAGAAGGGAGAAATACGCCCTTATCTAGATAAATAAAATTGTAAATGTTCATTTGTTCAAAATCTTAAATCTCTGAAAGTTCTTCACCGATTGCTTTGAAAGTTTGACACAATGCTGCATTCAAATAGGTGTGTGTTTTAATATACTTACTATTATATAGATGTCACACCTGTGACAGGTAAACACATGCTTTTTTTGAAAGAAACAGCGCCATCTATTGGATATAAAAGCAACACACGCTATACTAAATATTTTACAATTCCATTTAAATGTTTCTGATTTATGATCCATGCAATTTAGTGACGTCAAAGGAAGAATCGATTGAAAAAGTATTTCCAGTATTCAAATCAATTATAAGAATCATGATTGGCTGAGTGAACAAGTTATTCTTGCGGCCAAGAGCAAAGATGTCTACGAACTTAACAATATTATCTAGTTTAACATTCAAAGCGAGGCAGTCACATACAAGTCCGTTGACACTATTGTGGAAGCAGATGAAACAATTAATTATCCAACACAATTTTTGAATTCACTTGATCTGCCAGGGATGCCACCACACGTACTGCAATTGAAAATCGGCGTGCCAGTTATCATGTTGCAAAATATCAACCAGCCAAAGCTTTGCAACAGCACATGGCTTGAAGTAAAAAAATTAATGAGCAACGTCATAGAAGCAACAATCTTGACAGGACCTTTCAAAGGTGAAGATGTCCTCATTCCTCGCATTCCTATGATTCCAATGGATATGCCATTTCAATTTAAGAGATTGCAATTCCCAATTCGATTGGCATTTGCAATCACCATCAACAAAGCTCAGGGCCAATCTTTAGAATTGTGCGGTTTAGATCTAGACACGGATTGCTTCTCACATGGACAATTATATGTTGCATGTTCTAGAGTCAGAAAACCAGACAATCTCTGTATCTGCACAGACAATAGAACAACAAAAAATACTGTATACCCACAAGCATTGTGCAATTAAACATATTAGAAATGTGTGCTTTCTCTTTTCTTTCTTTTCCATTTAACTAGACTGAGCCACAGCAACACATGGCCGGGTACAGCTAGTTACTAATAAATGTGGCTTGTACTTATAGGCAAGGGAGCTTACTAATAATGAGCTCTGGAATTAGGACCCTTGCTACTCACAATTATCTGAATTCACCTCTTCCCCTGGCACAGCTGCTCCATGTATTTCTCAGACTCTCTGACAGTTAACTCTGGTCACATGAGTTTTGGCCAATGGATTGTGAGATACATTTTGTGTTCCCTCCTAGCTCAATACATAACGACTTCTCATGAGTGTTCCTCATGACACTCTTCTCTCCCCTCCCCTTCCCCAGCCCATCTGCAAGCTGAATGGGGAGGACTCTGAAGGTTTAGAAATAGGTGAGGCTACTAATTTTCTGGAAATTGCTCCTGCAGCAGGTAGCCTGCCTATCAAGTTCTAGGTGTTTCTGTGGCAGGGAGTTAGCTGCTCTAGTGAGACAATGAAATTCAGAAAATTTCTTCACCCGCTGGACAGCTCAGGCCCAAGAGAGAGAGGGTGAGGCTGAGTTGAGCATGCTCTAAACAGTCTTCCCACCTTCAAACCAAACAGACAAAGCCCCACCCCGCAGGAGTCAGGGAGCCTCTTTCCAGAAACTAGGTGATCACACCTCCACCTGGCAGGAAATATCTCACCACCAGAAATGTGGTTTCTTCTTGTGCACCCCTTGTTTGCTCTCTAACATCTTTCCTTTGTTCCCCTTCAAGATTCATTGGCTCTTTTCCAAGACACTCCCCTCCTGACTTCCTCAGTGGGTTCCAGGCAGAGGGAGCAACCCTTGCCTCTCTTGTGGCTAGCCTGTGGGTCCCACACAAACAGTCCTCTTTGGGTAAAAGTGGGCAAAAGTTAAAGGAGCAGCAACTCTTCTTGACCTCCTCCTCACCTGCCCTGAATTCCAGGGTTCACAAAGGCTCATGCTCAGGAGGTTCTTGGCACGTTCTGCTTTGTTTGTAAAGAATAGTGGCGTTTGCTTATGAATCCGTGGCTGTTTCTGAGAGACATGTGTGTCCCCAGCCACTCCCAGAGTCTGCCTGCCAAGAAGAACACCTTCCCTTTCTTACCTTTACTTGAAGTGGACAGGGAAAAGCTCAGAACCTCACCACAGCAAGAACAAAGCTGGGGTGGGCCCGCATTAGTGTGCCTGCCATGCCTACGGTCCCTTCTGAAGGGCACTGTTCAGTGTGACTCTTAATGCTTTGGCCAAGGTTGGGTTCCATGTGGGCTAGCACCTCCTGGCCAAAGCAGATGAGGCCACAGTCGGCCCTCCAACCCATGAGGGCTCATGCACACGTTGGTTAGAAAACTATAGCCCAGAGTTAGTGGGACTAGAAACCCCAAGTTCATGACACACAATTCCAACAGGAGAGGTCCCAATGGACTATCTCAAGCTCATGAGGCAGCAGAACCCATGACTAAGCAGAGGAGGTTGATTGACAGAGAAAGAATCATGGTGCAGCTATGCAGAGAAATGCAAATGGAAGAGAGAGAGACGAGGGAGAGAGGACACAGCGGAGGACCACCCACAGAGGTATCGTGGGTCTGGACAGTTGCTCACTTCTTTCCATGTCTGTCTGCCCTCAGTCACTCCCTTCCCCGTGCCCTGCCTGCGGGCATCACTGAGCCCGTCTGAGGAAGGCTCCACTTCCATGTTGTGTATCAGTCACAGCATGAAGCCTGCTCGTGGGAAGCTGCAGCTCCACCTGGGGTTGAGACCGGCGTCTCCCAACGAACTAGAAAGGTGGCACACGCACAGCTCACTCTGCTTAGCATTTGGGGTCCAGGCTCTGAGGAAATGAGTCCTATTCTGACCCTGAGAGGACAATGCCCCATCCTGCCTCTCTCCTGACACAAGCCTGACAATGTGCTAGCCGTGGAACTGCCTCTGAGGGACACCCTCTGGAAGCCTGTGGAGAAAGCGTCCTTCATTACCAGGTGAAGGCAAAAATCAGTGACACAGGGATTGGACAATAGAGCAATTCAAGTGGAACAATAAAATAACTCAAAGGCAGAAAACACAGGCCCATTCATGCATTCACAGGGATGATTCTAAAATGCAGATTTGGTGACATCAGATATTGTTTAGCATCGCTGCCTTCTCTCCATTCCCACCCCACCTTGGCTCGGACCATAATGAATGAAGTGCTGCAGGGGTAATTGCAGTAATCCTCCAACTGCCCCAGCCTTTCCTCCCTCCTCTCCTTACTGCTCTGGGAATCACACCATGAACCGCTCTTGGGAGGCTCTGAGGGCTGGGAAAGGGGTGTGTCAGCCGACAGGTAACAGAAGGCAACGTCTTGGTGACCTGGAAGCCGTGTTTTCATGTGCCACACGTTGCACCAGGTACTTGCTTGTACTGCGTTTCATTGTCACATGCCCCCATAGGCAAATGTCAGAATCTGAGAAATGTCAGGAGGATGAGACTCTGAAAGGGCAGGCAGCATGCCTAGGCACGCGTCCTAAGTGGGGAGGGTTTGAATCTGGCCTTCCCGCCATCCCAACTCAGGGGTGGGCCAGGGGTGACATTTTCCCGCCCTCCCCTGCCCTCTTCCTCCTCTCCTCACCTCAAAGCCCAGCATCACATCTCTTGATCTGCCGTGCTCTCTGAGCTAACTCTCCCTCACTGTCACCTTCAGTCCCACCCGTCCTTTGCCCCTTCGTCTCCCAGCGGCCCTCCCAGGCCCTGCGGAGTCTGCTGGAGCGTCACCTTTTCCCTTGAGAAGAGAAGATGGGACGGGCATGTCGGAGGCCCACAGCATTTCTGAGGAAGGTGGCGGGCATCGGGGCTGTGTGGACAGTGGCTGTGCCGGCGGGACTTTCTGGACCCAAGTGGATGTGTGAGCACAATGCCTGGCATTCTATTCCTCAATCAGCCCCTGGCCTGTCCATGGGTTCCTGCCATTGAAATCCTACAACATCCAACCCCTGCTCCCCTCCACCCCCCAAATAAAGAGCCACTGTGCTCCTTTCCCCAGGATCCTAAGGTCAGATGGGGCCTGGTCCTTGTAGTCAGCATTGGCAGTGCCACTGTCCCCACTGTCCCCATAGCCCTCATTCTTCCCCAACAATAGCAGCGGGGGCCTGCCAAGAGCAAGATTCAGCACATTCGGCGCAGCTGGAGGCTCCAGGAAGTGCTGGGACTTGATCTCTTACCTTAACCCGGGAGTCTCCAGGCCAGTGGGGTGGAGGACGAGGTGATGGGGCTGCAGGCCAGGGCCCCTGCCAAAGCCTCTCAGTGGCTTGCCTGCTGCAGCGGCCTCTGCTCTCCACCCAAGTCAGGCCCTGAGTGCCAGCACCGGGCAGCCCTGCCGGTGGGAACCCTCCCCGGATGGGCGTTTACACTGCAGCGTGCATCGGCATCACCTGGGCTGGGAATGCCGGCTGCACTCAGCCTGAGATGTTGCACCTGAAAAGCTCCAAGGCGAGGCCAGTGTTGCTGCTCCGGGACCTCGTTTCTACTAACAAGGACTGAGAGACTCGCTGAGCCCCCCACTAGGGTCAGAGCTGACCTCCTGGGGGGCTGGTGTGAGGCTGTGAGGAAGCGTCCAGCTAGGCCCAGCCCTCAGGAAAGAGTGGAAAGGGGTGAAAGAAATCACCTGAGGTGTCTACACCGCAAAAGAGAGGCCTGTGGATCTGGGGATTAGCAGTCAGGACAGGGCCATTTGGGTATTTCTGACATCATTCATTCACGGGCCACACAAAATGATCAACTTCAAAATCAGCTGCTATAGTTGGTCAGACATTTAACTAACTCACCCCGAATGCCTTGGCAGGGCCAGACCAAATGATTTCAAGGGCCTTACATGGCCTGAGGGCCGGATGTTCCCCACCCCTGAGTTAGAAGGTGAAGAACAGGTGGGGACAGGCTCTGGGCCAAATCACAGAGTGTGGCCATACTAGGAAGCCTCAGGTCCTCACCGCTCCCCTAGATCTTTCTTCACACTCACACACACTCATATACACACGCTCACACACACACACACTTACACTCTCACAGTCACACACACACACTCATACACACACACTCACACACACACTGAAATAATGATAAAAATAGGAAAAAGAATCAGGATCTGCAGAAAATACGATTAAAAGATCAAAGCAAAATAAATTAATTAAATATACAGAACCCCAGAACCAACAGAATATCTATGGTTAAGCCTTAAAATGGATGGAAGGAAAGGAAGGAGTACATTTGCTCAAGAAGCTGAGGGAGATCCTTCAAGAAATCTTCAATTCATTTATTCATTCTAAAGAACTGAAGGTCGTACTGATAAAGATGGGGTGGGGTTGGGAGAATGGAGGTGCAGAGGAAAGTGGGGAGCAAATGAAAGAACCGCCCAGCAGCAGGGAGAGTCCCGCTGAGGCCCGAGGCCAGGCCCTCTGCAGTGCGGTCTGTGGCTCCGTGGTTTGGGGCCTGACTCCATGCTGGTGGGGGAACAGGCCCCAGCTGCCAGGCCACCTGACCGCTGACCTGGGTGAGGCTCGAGGACTTAGGCTGTTTCTTTGCCTTATTCTCTCAGCGACTGCCTCTTCCCACCCCTCATGGCTACCCACAGCTTCTGCTTCCCGCCCAGCTTGACCCACAACCCCATTCTGTCAGCGCCCCACACACTATCCCTACCCGCCCAGTTTTTATTGTCCAGTTTCTTCTCACTGTGGTCATGTTTTTTTGCATAGCTGATCATCGTTGGTTAGATGCTAACCATTGTGAATGTTTTGTGCTGAGACACCCAGAGAAGTCAAGTCATTTGCCCAAGATCACACAGCATGTGAGTGCCAGCGCGGAGATTAACACTTAAGTCTTGGGGAACAAATCCAGGGTTCTTTCCTGAGCTTTCACCCAGAAACCTTGGAATTCTTGAAACTTCCTCAGGAATTTTCACTCCTTACCAAACCCATCTCACGGCCTACAACTCTGCCTTTCACTCGCAAGGTTTGTTCTAGGCTAAAACTCCAAGACCTTCGGAACCCGTGGACACCTGGGCATTGGGACAGGCACCAGATCTGCAGATCACACACGAGCCTGGGCAGGGAGAGAACGTGCATTGTGAAAACGCCATCGGAAAAGACAATGCTGTGCGTAGAGGTGGCGATTCTACTGGGAATTGGCAGTTGTGCCTCTGTCATCACTTAGTCACTTTCCTGTTCAGCTCCAAAGGCAGCCCTGGCTCTGTGGAGGGACAGACGCTGCACTGAGCAGAGCCCCCACCCAGCCGGCCGTTTGAAGCAAAGGCTGAGTGAAGGGGACAGATGTGGAGACAGACTATTTTGACAGGGGACTGGTTTTCTCCCCCCTCGTCCCAAAGCCTTTTTCTCTCCTTATGTTTGGATGAATTATTCCTATTCACAATGAGGAGCCACGGGGAACAGCAAGAAATTATTCCGGAGGGGATGGAGAGACACCTGGGAAAACACACACACACACACACACACACACACACACACA
Source organism: Murina feae (assembly GCA_004026665.1). Taxonomy (NCBI): domain Eukaryota; kingdom Metazoa; phylum Chordata; class Mammalia; order Chiroptera; family Vespertilionidae; genus Murina; species Murina feae. The sequence continues at coordinate 32,263 of PVJC01013010.1, forward strand.
CACCTCCGAGAGGTTGTCAGCATTAGACTCCGTTAGTGCTCAGATCCACACTCACTGGCTCATCTGCCTGGGCACTAGGCTTCAGGAAGACAAAAGGGAGGAAGATGCTGTCTTTGTAAAGCTGTTTGCTATTTAAGTTTGATAGAGAATTCATTTCAGAGCCAGTCCTGGTCCCCTGGGTAGGAAAATACGGCAGCAGGCATGTTTGATTATGAACGGGGAGCCCCCTGGAAGTGGATAACCTAGATAAGAAGGTTAGACAAAAGCCCTGAAAACAGGGTCTCCGGGCCCTTCTGCACCCCCATGTTCCCGGCATTCACAGCAGCCAAAGTCATGCCTTCCTGGGGTTCATGGTCGATTGTCAGTTCTTAGAAATGCCCTACATGCTAGAATAGAGTGAATATTCCTTGTGGTTCGGTGCAGTTTTCCTATATGTGACCCTTAATTCAGGGTTGGCTGTTCTATATATGACCATTAACTCAGGGCTGCTTATCTTATTACTCAGATCACATATATCCTTACTGATTGTCTGCCTGCTGATGCTATTGGTTTCCAGGGGAGATATGTTAAAAATCTCCCGCTGTCTGTGCAGGTCTATTTCTCTCATTTTTAATTACCACCCTAGGAGGCGTATCCTTTTGAAAGATAAGAAAACGGATTTGCAAATTAAGAAACACATTTCATCTCACAAGGCTTGTGAAGGATGCATCCAGGATTCCAATGCAGTTGTCTCAGTGTTGATAATTTAATTGTACGACCGCTGCCATCCTGGTTTAGCATCCTCATCTAGCAGCAACGCGCCATGCTCTCCCATCCTTTGGGAATGCCCCTCTCCGACTTTAACCAGATTCTTACCCCGAGTTCCCTGCTTCCTGGCCGGTAGGGGATGGATCCAGGACTGGCCATCACCATTCCCTGGGCCACACAACCCTAACCAGTCCAATGAGCGTCCTCCCTCTAGGCAGACACCCGTCTTCGCCATGGTGATTTACAATAGTTAGTTGGTTATTAGCCATGTTTGAAATGTACCAAGGTGCCTAGGCAGGATCTGAGCTTAACTTTGTTAGCTGCTAACCACGGACATTGTTCTCCTATATATGTTCATCTCCACAGATGTCCTGCGCTGCCTGGTTATTTCAACACCACGGCTGGAGCCTATCATCTCCATTTCTTCTCATCAAGAGAGAAATCGAGTGCTCCCTGGGAATTACTGCGTTGCTGCGGAAAGACTGACTTTACAAAAATCATGAAGTGTTACTACTTGCTGGACTGCTAGGTGGTACTGCAGGTTTGGAATGGAACAGGATAGGTCCAGTCTGTGAGGACACCATGCAGCAGAGAAGGCCCTGTTAACTGTGTACAACGAAGGGCTGACAGAAGCATGGGCAGTGGGGGCAGTTCATTCCGCCAAGGGGTAGGGAGTCAGGGAAGGCTTCACAGAGGAGGTGACATTGGAGTAGTGACTTGAAGTGAAAGCTGCATATTCCAGACAAAAGAGAAAAGCAGATCCGCAGAGAAGAAACGTAATTCTCCACACCGAGATTAAATGTTCAAAGCGATTCATTTCTGTTTGTTATTGTTTTCGCTGCTGTTTCCATTTCTTCTTTACACTTTAATCAGGGTTTGCAAGTCAGCGGCACCCATCCTGCCGCTCCACTGTGCCCTCCTCCATGGGCAGACACCCCAACTGGGCACAGGACCACTTCCTTAGAGTCTACTCAACACTGGGCTCCATGATTAATACAAATAAAGCAGACCTAGCCCATCATTACTAGCAGAAGAGGGTGTGTAGGGGAGAGAAGCGTGCTTATTTCTCGTTTGATTGGATGGAGGCGTGGAAAGGGTGGCTACCCAGAAATGAGCAGAGGCCAGGTCCCGATGTCACCTGGGCAATTTCAGAAGTTGCCACAGCCCAGACGGACTAAATCCCAAACTCTGGGGATGGGAAAAGGCTTCAGTATTTCCCAAACTTCCCAACAGTTTCCAATGTGTGGACGAGATTAAGAATGACCACCGCAAGGTGTCTTGTTAGAAAAAGCCGAGCGCGGGAGGGCGGAAGGGCTGGCAGGGCTGGCCCATTGCTCTTCCTGGAAGGAGGGTGCTCCAGGGCAAGGGGAAGGCCTCTTGAGTCTGGGCTCTGCTCAATAAGCAGGTGCAGAGTGCAGACCTGTGCCGGGCACCGCTGCCCAGAGGGCAGACCTGCGCCGGGCACCGCTGCCCAGAGGGCAGACCTGCGCCGGGCACCGCTGCCCAGGGTGCAGAGCCAGAGCCCTGGGCTGGTTGAAAGCTGAGCTGAGGATCTGGCCTTCACGCTCCTTTGTTGTTATTGTTGTTTTAAATCAGTTTTGATGGACAGGTGCCAAATCTACTTAGAACCGGCCATTTCTTATGTTCATATCTATATTTTAGAAACGGGTAAGTACTGCAGCTTTAAGGACAATCAGCATAACGGCTCAATGAGCTTGATTTTGCTCCATTCAACCTTCATTCAAGATATTAAATTTGTATACAGAAAAGAAGTTCACTAAACATCAGTGAAGCTGTACCGTGCCGAGTTAGAGGACACTCAGTGCCCTGCGCTCACGTGGACGTCGTTGTGAGAACACGCCGCTCGTTTAATTAAAATCTGAGGTCACGGCCCATTGAGCATAGAAAACACGGCTTTGAAAACAGAGCCAGTATCAATACCAACCCAATACCTTCGCAAAAAAGGACAAATCTACCTTTTAATTATACTGCAGCGACTCGGAATCATAGGGGGAGTCATTCAGTCTCCCGCTCACTCAGAATGCTTAGATCTCCCTCGCGGGAGAAGGCTGAAAGGGAAGCGCTCACCCTGATGTCCTTGTTGACTTCAATTGTAAAAATGTGTTTGTACTGACACAGCAGGTGAGATAAAGACAACGGGAGAAAGGAATGAAGTTTAAAAGCAGCTCAGCTGTTCTTCCCGTAAGGAACAGGGTCACTGAGTTAAATGAGGAACTTCTGGTTGGGGCAGGGGAAAGGGGTCAGACAAGAAACAGGTGATCTGAGACCCAGAGCCGACACTTTCACCCTCTAACAGAGGGAGAAAGAAGATACAGGGTTTCCAGGATCAAACAAAAGCAGAAAAGTGAAAAATGAAGTTTTAAAATCCACACAGACCACGAACTTATCTACTTTCTTCTAGGCAAAGCAAGTTTACAAAAGGAAATCCAGTTTCAAAGGATTTCACTCATTTTCCTTCTCTAAAGTGAAAGAAACACTTTGGTCTATTTACACCAAGCATGTCAAACACACTCTCGTTTATTTGGTGTGTTAGCCTTTGTTTGACATGCTTGAGTTACACTAGGGAATACTATGCAGCAGTAAAAAAGGATCTCTTACCCTTTGAGACAGCATAGAGCAGCGGTTCTCAACCTGTGGGTCACGACCCCTTTGGGGGTCGAATGACCCTTTCACAGGAGTCACCTGAGACCATCCTGCATATCAGATATTTACATTATGATTCGTAACAGTAGCAACATTACAGTTATGAAGTAGCAACGAAAATAATTTTATGGTTGGGTCACCACATGAGGAGCTGTATTTAAAGGGCCGGAAGGTTGAGAACCACTCCATTAGAGTGTGGTTCTCAAACATGGTCCCTGGACTAACAGTATCAGCATTACCTGGAACAGGTTAGAAATGCACATGCTGCGGCTACATCTGTCTTAGTCCCCTGGGGTGACTACATCAAAATGCCACAGACTGGAGATCTTACCACAGAAACCCGTTTCCTGCAGTCCAGGCGGCTGGGAATCCGAGACTCGGGAGAGCCTGGCTCCCAGTGCATAGACGGCACCTTGCAGAGCTGACCACACGAGGAAGGAGCAAGGGAGCTTTCCCTTTCATGTGCCCCTGGATGAAATGACAAATGACCTACGTGTGTGATGCCACAGGCACGAGGAGAGTGTGGGCAAGCCCAGCGCCCTCCCAGGACAAGGCAGCTCCGGGCCATGGCGCAGCCTCTCCCGCCGGGCAGGTGCTCCGCCAGCCCCGCCCTCGGTTACCCGACTGCACCAGGAGGCTGGACGTGCCCCCGATCAGGGAGGAAGCGAAAATAACAACAAACAACGAAGCACTCGTATTTTCATGATCTTTTTTATTTAACATACACAGTACATGTAAACAACCAGCATAAAAGTCATAAAAATACAATGCTCCTCTGTGACGTCACCGTGTTCCTGACGCACCTCCTGTCCTCACCCGGCCTCACGCCGCCTGCCCTGCGGCTGCTGAGCACTGCTGGGCCGTATCTTCTTCTAAAACACTGTCCCCGCTTTGTTTGTTCCCGTCAGAGCATCGGTGTCTCTGTTGCCTCCTTGCTCATCCTTACCTTCCTCACACTAAAGCAAAAATATCTTTAAACGCTAAAAACCGTGTGAAATACTCAACTTTAATACTGTTTTGTCACATTTATGAAACCTACTCCTACACTGTGTTGCCATAGAAAGAGATTTAGGATCTGCAGCACCGGCTGCACCTGGACGCGACCGTGACCGACACCGACACGGACACCAAGCAGGCCGCACAGCCCGAGGCCTGCCCACCCGTCGGCCGGGAAGCAGAACAGAGCTTGCTGGAGCCGCGCTACAAATACTGCACAGCGACCTCCTGCGATGACACCACGGTGACCACGTCACCCGCTCCCAGCAAAGCAAGCAGCCGCCACAGCATTTAATGTCCAACCCTGACATGGGAGCTTATCAGGACGGAGTCACTGGAGGGCGAGCGGGAGAACAGAGAACAACTTTAAAAGTACCCTTTTTTAAGACTCGTACCCACTGAACATGCAAAAGAGCCACATCTGGGTGGGAAACAGCTGCAGACTGGGGAGTGCGCTTCCCTCCGCCGCCCCACACGCCCAGCCTCCGGGCCTCGGGTCCCCATTTTCCTGGATCGTTGCAGCTTTGCCCAAATTCTACTCCTCAGCTACAACTCCCCTGCTACTTCTCAAGAAGTAAAAGTCACCCAGCAAGCGGCAAAGGGGGTGGGGCTGGGGGGGCAAGCACCTAAAGACAGGGACAGAACAGGGGTGGGGAGAGGGGAGGCTGGAAGGCTCCTGGGACTCAGGCCAGGGATGGGCTGCACACGCAGGTCTGCTCCACGCGCTGAGCCGCTGGTCCTGGGTCTGTGAGGAGGCAGAGACCAGAGCGATGCGTGGCTCCCAGGGGGGCACCGACACCATCGCTGAGAACTCGGGGCTCAGGGCGCTCCAGTGAGGCTAACCTGCCTGCGGTCAGAGGACGCTGCGTGATTCCACGCGTAGTCCGCCAGAGGCACGGTTTGCTTAGAATTTAAAATCTTAAAACCGTTTCTCAGAGCTACAAGGATTCCCTGTTCTGAAAAGTCTCATTTCACACAACTTCTAGAAAACAAAAATTCATATGAGGAACGCAAAGAAGGTTTGGACATTTTTCAAAAATAAGAATAAATAGGAAGAAAAATATGAAGAGGAAAGCTGAATGTATTCATTCCTCACACTGAAATGGTTTTCAGAACCAAAATGGTAAGGCTTAAGGCTTTGTCTTATTAAAGACAGGCAATTTTAAAAGTAAAATATAAAAACTCCATTCAATATTATTATTCATTTACTTTCTGACAGAAAAATTAGTCATGGTGTAGTATATCTTAACAGAAAAACTACCACACACTATAGCCTATTGTTCTGCTGTAAATTATGTCTACAGAAATATACATTAGTTTCTAGATGTATTACATTTGAGGTTGTTCAAAATAGTTTTTCTTAAAACTACAATTAAACATGAAAATTTTTAAAAGTGGTTTAAAGGTATTAAAATATACACATTTGAATAATACTAAAAATGAGAAAATATACACTCGTCATTAAATATTTTTAAACCAAGAATAAGTACTCGATAAGGAACTAAATGAGTAAAGTCCACTGATCTGACAAAGAATGCTGGGACGGGGGAGAGGGAGGAGGGGAGGAGAACCGCAACACCGCACTGGTGGCTGGCACAGCCGCGGACCGACCATCAGGCCTTAGGGTCTGGATTATTAATGGGCAGGAAATGCTTCATTAACAAGAGCAACAAAGAGCGGAAGCGCATGGAGAAGGAATTACCAAACGGGTGATTCCACCCAGCCCTGCCGACCCTGACGCCGGGACCAGCAGGGCTGAGAGCTCCACGATCACTGGCACGTGCCACAGACAAGGGCGAGAGGCAGACGCAAAAGCACGGGGCGCTCATAGTCCATAAACTGCGAGATTAGCCCCACGGAGTTCAGAACGGACCAGATTTTCATGTCATCTTTGTCATCACCTGTTTATTTTGCAGACAGGCAGCTTTGCTCCTCTTAGCACAAATGTGTAATCAAATTCAAGCATGTAGTCATTTGCATAGCAAATTTTAAGGGGTGCACTGAGATAGCGCCCAAT
>PVJC01013011.1:0-38718 GCA_004026665.1 Murina feae
AATGAAACAATTGTTACACTTAATTGTTGCAAATGTGCGTTTTTGCTTCAGGCCAAAGGCTAAGGAGCCAGCGAGCAGGTAGTTTCGCTCTCGCTCCTGCTGCAACGGACTCTGCCTAAACGTTTACTCAGGTCCGTGAGTGGCGGCCGCCATGTTGGCTGGGCTAATTTGCATACAGCCGTTCTGATTGGCTGTGGGCATCCCGGAGAAACGGTTAATTTTACTATTCCGCTTTTATTAGTTTAGATTATTCCTTTTATGTAGGGAAAAAGTTTGTCATAAATAAACAAAAACAAATTCCCATTACTCTCTAAAATAAGAAAAAGAAAAAAGATACGTAGTTGTCTGTCAACACTTGCTGTTTCTTCACTTCCAATTCACTCCTCAACCCTCTAATCTAGCATCTGTTCCCACCACTCCAAAAAGACTGCTCTTGCCTGGCCAGCATGGCTCAGTGGTTGAGCGCTGACCTGTGAACCAGGAGATCAAGGTCCGATTTCCAGTAAGGCCACATGCCTGGGTTTCGGGCTTGATCCGCAGTAAGGGGACGTGCAATGAATGATTCTCTCTTATTGTTGTTTCTCTCTCTCTCTCTCTCTCTCTCTCTCTCTCTCTTGCTCTCTCGCTCTCTCTCTCTCTCTCTCTCCCCATTCCTCTCTGAAATCAATAAAAATATTTAAAAAAAACGGAACTGTTCTAATCAAGACCACAGTCATTGTTTTGTCCCCATCCTACTCTACATGCAGAAGCACTGAGGACAACTGAGCACTGCTTCTTTGCTGAAATACCTTCATTACTTGGCCTTTATACTCTTCTGGTTTTCTTCCCTTTCTACCTTACTGACTACTCTTCCTAGTTACCTTTTTATCTCCTCAGCTGGTATTAATCTGTGAAAGCTGGAGTGCCTCAGAGCTAGGCCTTGGACCCTATTCTCTACTGCGCCACGGACAAATGAAGTCTCCAGGTTTCTCCCTCCAATCCAGAGCTACCTTCCAGTGAGCACTGCCTACCTGACATCTCCACGAAGCTATCCAACTGGCTTCCAAACTTACAACGCCTGGTTCTCTCTCTAACTTATTTTTTCTCTCAGTCTTCTTCTCTGAATCTTTTCTCAATTCTCTAAGTCTCATAAGTGGCAAAGCTGGGACTTAAACTGGGTCTTTTTAATATGTAAACCTGTGTACAGTCCTTCATACTCTGTGCTTCTGCTACAAGTCCTGGGCAAGGCAGCCCTTAGGCAAGTGCAAACTGAAACAGTTCACCTTCACATCATTGTTTCTGAGTTGCAGACCTTGGAAAACAATAGATGGGATCCTGTTTTGCAGCCACAGAAGTCTCCAAGTCTATTCTGGACAAGTTATCAAGCCAGGAAGAGATGGTAAAGATAATATGGGTTGGACAGAGGCAAAGTTAAAGAAGCCAAGCCAGCTAGGTGTCACTGTCAATTCAGCATCAACCATAGCAGGTTTCTCAACCTCGACATTGTTGGCATTTGGGGCTGTATAATTCTTTTTTTTTTTTTTTTTAGAAAAAATGTATTTTTATTTATTTCAGAGAGCAAGGAAGAGGAAGAGAGAGATAGAAACATTAATGATGAGAATTATTGACCAGTTGTCTCCTGCATGTCCCCTACAGGGGATCAAGCCTGCAATCAGGCATGTGCCCTGACCAGGAATCTAACCATGAGCTCCTGGTTCTTAAGTCGATGCTCAACCACTGAGCTACACGGCGGGGCTGCATAATCCTTTGTGGCACTTTCTTTGTTGTCCTGTATACTGTAGAATGTTTAGCAGCACCCCGAGCCTCTACCTAATGTATGCCAGCACTACATTGGGCATTGCCAAATGTCCCCTTGAAGGTAAAATCTTCCACGCACCACTCCACCTGCACTACAGGGGATGTACTCTGAGCTTTGTTCTGAAGGAAACATAGAGAGAAACTTAAAAAAAAAAAAAAGGATAAATAATAAAATATATAAAAAATTGTTTTCAAATAATTTTTAGAGATATGGGAAAACAATAAAAACATAAAAGTGTTTATCAAACTGTGTAAATGATACAAGATCCATTTGTAGGAAAAAAATTACATAAAAGCATGAAAAAAACAGGAAGATTTAAAGAATCATAATTATTATTCTATTGAATTAGCTTGCCAAGATCCAGGCACTATGTTAACTGCTTCACACTAACTTCTAATTTAATCATCACAATAATTCTGTTTTACCGGTCAGGAAACTAGGTGTAACTTGCACAATGCTATATAGCTGTGGAGAAGATAGGTCTTGAAATTAAATGGATGAAGCTCCAATGTCCATCTCTTAACAAGTATTCTGCTTCATAACAAAGATAGTACACCAAACATTAACAAACTTTACCTCTACACAATAGAATTAAAAGAGATTTTGTTTTCTTCTTAAAATTTTTCTGTCTATTCCATATTTTCTACTATGATGTTTATTACTTCTATAATCAGAAAAATATTAAGTAAAAGTTATGAAAACTACTTGGTAACATGGAGAAAAATAATTATTATATGTTAACTTGAAAAAACTCAATGTAGCCTTAGCCAGTGTGGCTCAACTGGCTGGGCACTGTCCCATGCACCAAAAGGTTGCTGGTTTGATTCCCGGGCAGGGCACATGCCTGGATCATGGGCTCCATCCCTGATGGGATATGTGTAGGAGGCAGCTGATTGATATTGCATTCTCACATTGATGTTTCTCTTTCTCTCCCCGCCCTTCTCTCTCTAAAAATCAATAAAAATATTTTTTTAAAAATTCAATGTAAAGTAGGATTGCAATTATAAAAAACTACTAGGGGCCTGGTGCACAAAAATTTGTGCACTTCGGGGGGGCGTCCCTCAGCCCGGCCTGTGCCCTTTCGCAGTCTGGGACCCCTCGGGGGATGTCCACCTGCTGATGTGCCTGGCCAGCCTGGGTGAGGGGCTGAGGGCCGTTTGCAGGCTGGCCACAGCTCCCATTGACCCAAGGTCCCAGCGAGGCTGGTTGGAAGCAGGTTTCTGGGGTTATTTATCTTCTATAATTTAAACTTTGTTGCCTTGAGCGGAGGCCATAGCTAGCCAAGGCAGGCAGTTTCCTCCATCTCTGACCTCCTGTTTGCTCTAGCTCCGTGGCTGCCGGCCACCATCTTGGCTGGGTTAATTTTCATATTGTCGCTTTGATTGGCTGGTGGGCGTGGCTTAGGTGTAACAGAGTGAGAGTCAATTTGCATATTACTCTTTTATTAGATTAGATACAGGAGATAAAACAAAGTATACAAAATACTAATAGTAATTGTATTATGGAGAGAGGACTAAAAAGTAATTTTTACTTATATTTTCCATATTACTATTAATAGTTATATTTTGTAATGGATAAAAGTTTATAATTAAAAGAAAGCAATCACAATAATTGATAGCAGGAGTGGGGAATCTTTTTTGTGCCAAGAGCCATTTGGATATTTATAACGACATTTGAGGGCCAAGGGTCATATTAAGTTATCAACTTAAAAATTAGCTTGCTGCCCTAGCTGGTTTGGCTCAGTGGATAGAGCATCAACCTGCAGGCCAAAGGGTCCCAGGTGCCATTCCAGTCAAGGGTGTATTCCCAGGTTGTGCAGGAGGCAGCCAATCTGATTCTCTCTCATCATTGATGTTTCTATCTCTCTCTCCCTCTCCCTTCCTCTCTGGAATCAATCAAAATATATATATTTAAAAATTAGCCTGCTATATTTGGTCAAATATTTAGTTAACTCATCCCTAATGCCATGGCAGGGCCAGACCAATGATTTCATGGGCCTTATATGGCCTATAAGCCAAATGTTCCCCACCCCTGATCTGTAATCTCACTACCTTGAGATAACACTGTTAACATTCAATAAATTCTTTCTAGTCTTTTTCTAAGACCAACCTGATCACTTACAAACACTAATCTGAAGGAACCAAAGAGAATTCTTACTCAACCTGCAGATAACACTAAGTTGGATAGGACAGTTAAAAGCTGGATTCAAAACATGATCTTGAGGAAGAAAAGGAATGCAACTAACATCATGGAGTATCTGTCAGACAATGAAAAAGTAGAACTTCTGGTCTGAAAGCCTGGCTCTCCAAGGCCAGGACAGGATAACAACAGACAAGGTGCTTGGTCTTTCTAACCGCCCCCTTTTTAAATACCTATTCCCTAACTACTTTGCCATGGCATTTCTTTGAGAAAGCATGTGTGCATGCATGCGTGTGTATGAGAACATTTGTAAACTCTAAATTCCTGTATAAAGGTAAGAATCATTATTGTTCTAAGCCAACAGTAAAAACACTCGCACGCAATTCAAAAATCTTTTAAAGCACAAAGCAAAAAATATGACCCAAAAATAATTTCTGCATGACCATATAAATAACTAATCTTGATTCAGATTTACCTGCCTAATAAATTGCTGATAAGCAAAGGTAACCTTTAGGTATGACCTGCACAGAAAATCTTGTGTATGGCTTGAATAATGCTGAAAGGATTCTCTGCAGGCAAAGGAGAGCCAGCCATCTGCATCTAGGGAAGCAAACTGGATCTCTTACCTGCAGCTCTGCTTCTAGGCCCAGCCGTCTGATAAAGGGGTCAGTGACATGGTAGTGCCGCTCAAAGCTCAGGGCACCCCTCTCCTGGGGGACAGAAACAAAACATAGCTTCACTGATTTAATTCAATGTGGTTTATTATGTGCCTATTATATCCAGCACTTGTTCCAGATAGTTTGCACTACAGTTAGGCAGGGATTAGAGAATAGAACAGAGTATATAAGTATTAAGTTGTGCTTAATGGATTACAAAAAAAAAAAGGAAAAAAATTGGAAACAACAAATAGGAAATGTTTCCGTATGAGGTTGGAGTAGGTGGGCATCAACTTTCGGACACACACTGTGTGAGATACGTGAAGGAGAAGCTTGCATGGTCCTTCCAACTCTGTCTCTGTGCCTCTAGGAAATGGTCCTTGCCCTTGAGGACCACCAGTCTAATGAAATCATAGACGCCCCCACAAATGGACAGAGTTCCAAAAAGATGCAGGGATGCAGAGAAAAACACCATACGGAACACAGACTAAAGTGCACAAAGCACATGGCTCCCACAGAGGCATGTCCTTCTGGATGGTGACCACAGTTTATGCTACATGCCACTTATATTTTAAAAGATTTTTAATGAAAGAAAAAGTTTTTATCATGTACAACATTTTCAAAGAACATTCTCATGTTCTTTTGGATTTCATTCTCAAGATCTGCCTGCAGGCAGACAGATGTTATAATTTAACAACAGACAGTGAGGCAGAGGGAGGTAAAATGACTAAAGTCTTCTAAGGTAGCTAACTAAGGTGGTGGTGAGATTTAGCTCCTGACCCCAGCTTAGGGTTCTTTTATATATATACTAGGGGCCCGGTGCACAAAAATTTGTGCACTCGGCAGGGGGTGGGGGGGTACTTAATCCCTGCCTGTGCTCTCTCACAGTTTGGGACCCTGGAATCCATTGGGGCACACAGCACACACGGAGGGCACACCTCCCTGTGCGCTGTGTGCCCCGCACCGATTTCCAGGCCTCAGACTCAGGGGCGGAGCTGGCTCAGATCCTCCGCCTCTCCCCCACCCCCAAGCTGCCCAGCCGCCTGGAATCCATGGGGGGGCGGGGCACGGGCACTCAGGGAGGCTATCCCTCCCTGAGTGCCCGTGCCCCCACCCCATCACAAATCTACTTCCAGGCTGCAGGGCAGCCTTGGGGCCTGGGCTGGCTTGCTTCGCCAGGCCCCCGCTGCCCTGCTGCCTGAAATCGATCGCAGGAGCACAGGCACACACGCCTCTGTGCCCGAGCCCCCGCGATCACGGATCTACTTCCAGCTGCAGGGCAGCCTGGGGGCCTGGGCTGCCCTGCCACCTGAAACCGATTGCGGAGGCTCGGGCACTCACGGAGGCGTGTGTGCCCAAGCCCCCATGATCACAGAACTACTTCCAGACTGCTTTCTGCCTGGAGGTGTGGGGCTGCCGGGGTCGCTCCTCCGGCCCCCCCACCCATGTGGCCTGCAGGAAGGCAACAGATGGCAGGCTTGCCTCCGGGTGTCTGCTGCCGCCATCTTGGCTGGGCTAATTTGCATACAGCCGCTCTGACTGGCTGGTGGGCATGGCTTACCCCGGCCCGGAGAAACGGTTAATTTTACTATTTCGCTTTTATTAGTTTAGATATATGCGTGTCTATCTATCTATCTATCTATCTATCTATCTATCTATCTATCTACTAGGGGCCCGGTGCACAAAAATTTGTGCACTAAGGTGGGGGGGCAGTCCCTAAGCCCGGCCTTGTGCCCTCTTGCAGTCTGGGGCCCCCCTGGGGATTTCCACCTGCTGGTGTGCCCGGTCAGCCTGGGTGAGGGGCCGATGTTTGTTTGCAGGCTGGCCAAGCTCCCCAGTGGGAACCCTCACCCCATAGGAGTGTGGCAAGCCTGGGTGAGGGGCTAAGAGCAATTTTCAGGCTAGCCACAGCTCCCATTGACCCTCGAGCCTTCTACCTGGGAAGTGATAGGGTGGCCAGAGCTTCTGCCTGGGAAGGCATCGACAGGCACAGGGCACCCGATGCCTTCCCAGGACGGAGGCTTGGGGCTGGCCTGCTCGGCCCGGGGCTTCCGCCTTGGAAGCATCGGCAGGCCCAGGGCACCCGATGCCTTCCCAGGACGGAGGCTCGGGGCCCAGCCGGCTCCTCCTGCCCCCGGGCTTCCACCTGAGAAGACATCAGCTGGCCCAGGGCGCCCAATGCCTTCCCAGGGAGGGAGCCCCGGTGTGCGGCTTCTCCGGGGCTGCGGCCTCTGCCATCTTGGCTAGGCTAATTTGCATACAGTCACTCTGACTGGCTGGTGGGCATGGCTTAGGCGTCCCGAAGAAACAGTTAATTTTAATATTACGCTTTTATTAGTTAAGATAGATAGATACATACACACACACACAGATACACATACATACATACTGGAGGCCTGCTGCATGAAATTTGTGCACAGGTAGGGTCCCTAGGTCTGGCTGGCGATCAGGGCCAATTGGGGCCTTTTTGGCTGCCAGCTGGGGCCTTCCTTTGTTCCGCGCCACCCCCTGGTGGTCAGCACACATCATAGCGAGCGATCAAACTCCTAGTCTTCTGGTCAAATTCCCAAGGGGACACTTTGCATATTAGCTGTACACACACACATGCACACACACACTAAGTGGCCAGATTATTATGACCAGCCAAATTATGACCAACCCATCAGTACTTCGTTGGGTCACCTTTTGCCTTCAATACTGCAGCGATTCTTCTTGGCATTGACTCCACGAGATGTTGAAATGTGATGGGAGGAATCTGACACCATGTCTGATGCGTAGCACTGTCCAGTTCTGTGAGATTTGATGGTTATGGAACCAGCTGCCTGATGGCTCTTATAACTTTGTCCCACAAATGCTCAATTAGATTGAGATCCGGTGATTGTGGGGGGGGCACCTAAGCAAGGTCAAGTCTCCCTCATATTCTTGAAACCACTCCTGTACAATATGAGCACTGTGGCATGGTGCATTGTCTTGCTGGAAGAAGCCATCTCCATTGGGATATGCCATCAACATGATAGGATGAACTTGATCAGCAATGATACTTAGGTATGTTGTGCTCTTCAGACATTTATAATGATCTGGCCCTCTAGCAACTTCAGCGCAAAATTATAGCTAATTTGCCTACAAACGTCAGGTAGTCATAATAATCTGGCCACTCAGTATGTGTGTGTGTGTGTATACACACACACACACATATATATATACACACACACATATATAATATTTTTATTGATTGATTTCAGAGAGGACAGGAAAGGAAGAAAGAAATAGAAACATCAATGAGAGAGAATCATTGATCAGCTGCTTCTATACCACCCCTTACTAGGGATCAAGCCCTGCAACCTGGGCATGTGCCCTGACTGGGAATCAAACTGTGACTTCCAGGTTCATAGGTCAATGCTCAACCACTGAGCCATGCTGGCCAGGCCCAGCTTAGGGTTCTTACTAGAGAAGCACGTCATGTCTTAGTGTGCATTAAACCCCTGTGCTCCTTTACTGAGGGCTTCCTTGACGAAGCCCGGGTTACCTCTCTAAATGAACTTGACTACCCAGTCATCCACTCATCTCACAGTACTGGAGTGTCTTCTATGTACATCCTGCAAAGGACAGGTGCAGGCTTTGTTTGGTACAAGGAGACCCTCGAAGAGAAGAAAGAGTCTAAGCTAAACTAGGACTAAGACTCTCCCAGATTCTTATATGTTCAATTTAGCAGCTGGAGCCCTGGCTGGTTTGGCTCAGTGGATAGAGTGTTGGCCTCCGGACTGAAGAGTCCCATGTTCGATTCTGGTCAAGGGCATGTGCCCGGGTTGTGGGCTCAATCCCCAGTGGGGGACCTGCAGTCAATCAATGATTCTCCCTCTACCTTCCTCTCTGAAATCAATAAAAATGTATTTTTAAAAATTAGCAACTGGAGCAGCACAAAGAAGCTACATTTACTCCTGATGCAACCTCCCACACATACATATGCACGTGCCCAAGCACGCACACTCCCGCTCACATGCGCACACGCATGCACACAAATGTGCGCACACATGCACACCATACTGATGGCTCCCCTCTCACTAATCTCCATTAATCTCAGCAGCCCACGTACAAGCGCTTGGGCAGGGGAGTCTCCATGAATTTTACTGGTTCTAGTCCAGAGCCTGTCACTAATTAGCTATGTGACTTTAGGCAAGTCACCAACTCTAACCCTCAGTTTCTTTGGCTAAAAACTGAACCTGTGGGGAAGAAAGGACCTCATGCTCTGGTTTAGAGGTTTGGGTGGCTTACCTTGATCTGCCTGTTAATGAGGTCTCTAGTTATGTTGACTTTTGCCATCTTCTCTTAATGGATTCAACAGAAGGAAGCTAGATAAAGATCTTCAGAACCCTTGAGCATTCCAGCAAAGCCCAAGTCCGCAGGACATACATTTAATTACCTGGGGAGGAAAAAAATAATCAGACCTCAGGGGATGGAATAAGGTAGCTTCAGAGTCCCAATTTCACCCTTAAAGCAGCCCCTCAGCCTACCCGGTGACTGGCTATTGCCTGTGACTTATGACACAGTGCTGAAGATCCTCCGGAGCAGCTGTCTGCAACCTTTCAGACTCACGGACCACCGGTTGGCTGCTCTGGAGGCCAAGTGGCACAGGGACAATGGCTCACAGCCACATGAAGTAATGTAACGAATACTGAATAAGTCATGTATATTTCACCAGAAAATGGAGGCTTGGATATGAGTATAAAGGAAGATGGAAGCATATCCTGAAAATAAGACCAAGGTACACAGCAAGAAAGATGTCAAGTTTTACTTGCTCAGAATGCATCTGTGGCAACCAGTTTGAAACTTATTTTTAAGTGTTATCCTTTTTCAGTTTTACATTTTTATTTTTATTTTATTTTAGAGAGAGGGAGAGGAATAGAGAAATAGAAGAAACATCAAAGTGAGAGAAACATCGATCAGCTCCCCCTTGCACTCTCCTTACTGAGATCTGCCTGCAACCTGGGTATTTACACCGACCAGGAATCCAATCTTGGTTCATAAGTCGATGCTCAACCACCTAGCCACATTGGCTGGCTGAAACTTTTAATTAATGTTTCAAATCTCTGACCCTCAGCTTGGTTCTCACCAAAACCAAATCAGTATCACAGAAAGATGATGCAGCCCTCTAATAGATTCAAAGAATCAAAGAATGGAAAGGAGATATAATGGGACCATGTCCAATATCCAATCTGATAAAGAAATCCCTTTTCAATATCCTGATAGGTATGCTTTCAATCTTATAACCTCTTGAAGCAACTTATTCCTGTTTTATAATTTTGATGGCTAGAAAGACCAAGTAATCTAATTTCTGATAATGTAATAAGAAAACACAAAAGGTAATCTAAAAGTTCCATAACCCTCCCCCAAGAAAGTTGTATACCCAAGCATATTCATCACAGATTTTGTAAAAACAAAAAAATTTGCTTTTACAAGTTTCTAATGATAGAGGAGGGGTTAAATAATGTACAGCCATATTATATTATGCAGCACTAGAAATGCTACCTATGAAAAAAAAATGCTTACATCACATCAAATGTTTACATAACATGATGCTCTTTCAATAAATATACTATCAGTTATCTTTTTTTTTTTTCATTCTCTCTAAACTTTTTCTTATGGAAAATTTCAAGCATAAGCAAACCAGAATCTATATATATATAAAAGGCTAATATGATGTGTCCGACCAGGCAATGACGTCATGTAGCAATGCCCGGCTTCCTCTCCCTAGTGACTAGCCTCCTTGGAGTTTCTTCAGCCCAGGAACACAACTTGCTTTATAGCCAGGTAGAAACATTTTATACTGTAACCAAATGTCTGAGGCGTTTTCCCATGCCTCATCTCATTTGGTCCTCATAGAAGTCCTGGAGTAGGTAAATATGGGACTCGATGGAATCCTATTGTCTTTTTATTAGCTGGAAAACAGAGATTTAGAAAGCTCAGAAACTTGACCTGACTGAAAAGAAGAAATGGTGGACCATGAAAATGACTTCAGGTTTTCTCACTGCGCAGAATATAGTCAAACACTGCTGCAGTTAAATATTTTACCCTTTGTTCTCCCTGCATGATCTATAATAATAATCTGCTTCGTGTTGATATTTACTGCTGTGTTGCTGAAAATTACCTGAAAGAGAAGTTGGGGTGCTTCACTGGGCTGGAAAAAGTTTAGCTAAATCAGAAAGCAGGTCTAATTAAACAAGTTTATTCTATATCTTTAAAAGGCTAAGTTGACTCGCACATGCATGATACAAATAAAGCGCTTGCTGGTGCCAATCGAACATGTGTGTTTCCATCTGTCATTGTCGATCATGAATTTGGTTGACACAATTATAGAGAAAGGGCGAATAGTGCTATTAAAATATTTCTTTTAATTAATTTCCTTTCAATGTGCACGAATTCATGCACCAGGCCACTAGTAACAAGTATAATGACTTACCAAATGCCCATCACCAGCTTTGGTAATTATGAACACCTAGTTGATAAGGCTTTACCTATACTCCATTCAAGTTTCCCCTAGAGTAATTCTCAAACATTTTATTTCATCCATAGACAGTTCAGTTTATATCTCTGAGAAACAAGGACAATTTTATGAAAGTACCGTATTTTCCACCGTATAAGACGACTGGGCGTATAAGACAACCCCCAACTTTTGAGAAGATTTTCCTGGGTTAAAAAGTCCAGACGGAGACTGTATGTGGCACAAAAAGGAGCCAACCAGAGACACTTGCGATCTCCGTCTGGCTCCATTGAAATGAATGGAGTGTGGCCGTTTTTGAGCTCCCCCCACCGTATGTGGCTACCGAAGATTTTCCAATCCAGCTTCGAAGTGTCAGCACCCGCCCTATAAGACGACCCCCGGCGTATAAGATGACCCCCGACTTTTGAGATTTTCCTGGGTTAAAAAGTCATCTTATACACTGGAAAATACGGTAAACATAACGCCTATTATGAATTGTATGCATACTATTAATTTCCTAAAGTAATGATTACTATGTGAACCCACCAAAAGAGCCAACTAAATTGTGACTTCTCATTCACTAATTTTCTTAAAACATTAACTGAGAGCCCTGACTGGTTTGGCTCAGTGGATGGAGCATTGCCTGCGGACTCAAGGGTTCCAGGTTCGATTCCAGTCAAGGGCATGTACCTTGGTTGTGGGCACATCCCCAGTGGGGGGGTTGCGAGGGGCAGCTGATCTATGTTTCTCTCTCATCGATGTTTCTAGCTCTCTATCCTTCTCCCTTCCTCTCTGTAAAAATCAAGTAAATATATATCCTATCTAATAAAAGAATAATATACAAATTAGGTATCACTCTGTGACAAAGATGGCTTCCCCCATGGCCACAAGATGGCAGCACCCATGGAGACAAGATGGAGGCGCCCACAGCCACATCGTATCTATTAAAAGAGCAAATTAGGCGTCACTTTGTGACAAAGATGGCTTCCCCCATAGCCACAAGATGGCGGCGCCCAGTCCAGCTCAGCCCTGCCACTGAAGTGCTCAGGCCTATTAGCCAGGCAGGTGGCGGGGGAGGTGGGGGGCCTGAGGGGCAGAACAGGTGATCAGAGGGGGCTGGGGGTCCCCGCCCAGGCCAGAGGCCTTCACCAGAGGCCTCAGGCATGGGCAGGGGTAGAGCCGGTGATTGGAGGGGTATGAGGGTGCCCTACCCAGGCATAAGGCCTGGGCCAGAGGCCTCAGGCCTAGGCAGGGGCGGAGCCAGCGAACTCAGGGCCTAGGTTCCACAGAGCCAGCAATTGGAGGGGCAGGGGCAGAGCCTGCAATCACAGAGGTCTGGGCACCGGTGGAGCTGGCAAAGCAGGGGTCTGGGGGTTCACCTGCCCAGGCCTGCAGCCTTGGCCAGAGGCTGCCAGTGGGGCAAGGGCAGAGCTGGCGATGGCGGGGGCAGAATCAGAGCCGGTGATCGCAGAGGCCTGGGCTCTGTGAAGCCGGTGATCGGAGGGGCAGGGGTGGAGCTGGGATTGGAGGGGCAGGGGTGGAGCTGGCGATTGGCGTGAAGTACAGAGGAAACACCTTTTCTTACTGTTCATTGGCTAAGCTCCCTGATAATATTCTTAGTAACTTAGGTAATAAGAATCCAAAAAGGCAATCTAGGGTTTTTCCCCCTCACTCCTGGAGAAAAAAAAATGAAGGTCCACTGCTGGAGGGCTAAGAAATGTCATATCCTGCCCTAGCCGGTTTGGCTCAGTGCATAATGCCTCAGCCTGCTGACTGCAGGGTCTGGGTTCAATTCTGACCAAGGGCATGTACCTAGGTTGCAGGCTCCTCCTTGCTGGGGCCCAGGTCAGGGCTCATGCAGGAGGCAACCAATCAAAGTGTTCCTCTCACTTTGATGTTTCTCTCTGTTTTTTCCCTTCTCTTCCACATTCTCTAAAAATCAATGGAAACATATCCTCAGGTGAGAGTAAAAAAAAAAAAAGAAAGAAAGAAAGGTCATATCCTATGAAAGACACATCTTGAAAATGCCTAAAGAAAGTTTCATTTGTTCATGGTGAAGGGACTGGACTCTGTGTTGATGAAAACACCTTGGTGGCTGCGGTGACTGGCAGTGGCTGCAGCAGGGGGGTGATGGGGCTGGTGGCTTCCCCTGATTAGCCTGGTCGCCTCCCACAAAGGGAGGCCAGAATGCAGCTTAGGCCCACTCCCCAAGGGGATCAGGGAGCAGGCCTAAGCCATAAATAGGACACCTCCTGAGGGCTCCCAATATGTGAGAGGAAGCAGGATGTGTGAGGGCCCCCCCGCCAGTGTACGAATTTCGTGCACCGGGCCCCTAGTATATCTAATATAATAAAAGAGAAACATGCAAATTGACCGTTACCACCAGCCAATCAGAGCGGCTGTATGCAAATTAACCCAGTCAAGATGGAGGCTGGCAGGGCGGCTCTGCATTGGAAGCCTCCACGGCCGGCCGGCATAGCTGTGCTAGGTGTGTCAGCTCAGTGGGGTGGGGGGGTCTGGCCTGGGGCCTCCTCGGGGCATCCAGGAGCAGCTGTTCTGGGTCTGCTGCCTAGCTCCGCCCCCGGGAGCCTCCGAGGAGTATCCAGGAGTGCCTGTCCTGGATCCACTGCCTGGCTCCACCCCCTGGGGGCCTCCCTGGGGCATGCAGGAGCACGGGGTCTCTGCAGGGTGTGCAGGAGCAACCGTCCTGGGTCTGCTGCCTGGCTTTGCCCCCCCAGGGGCCTCCGTGGGGTGTCCAGGAACACCTGTCCAGGGTCCACTACCTTCACCCGCCCCCCAGAGGCCTCCACAGGGTGTGCGGGAGCGTCTGCTGCACAGTGTGGAGAATCCAAAGCCAGTTCATTGCCCGGCTCCACCCTAGGTGTGTTTGCTCAGCAGCAGGGCCCCACCGAGGGATTCTGCACCAGCGTCCGCCCCTGGCTTGCCACCCAACTCTGCGCCAGGTGTGTCCCCTCAGCGGTGGGGGCCCACCAGGCATGTGCAATCATGGGCCCTCCGGTGGGAAACGTCCAGGCCTACACTCACCAGCCTTCCCACCCCCCAGTGCACGAACCCTGAAGGGGCTGTGGGTAGCCTGAAAATGGCTCTCAGCCCCTCACCCAGGCTGGCCAAGCATGCCAGCAGGTGGACATCTCCCCTGAGGTGTCCCAGACTGCAAGAGGGCACAGGCCAGGCTGAGAGACCCCCACACCCCGAGTGCACAAATTTTTGTGCATCGGGCCCCTAGTATATATATAAAGCTAATATGCTAAGTGTACAACTGTCTGACCAGTCACTATGATGTGCACTGCACATTTGCATTTGCATTCCACACCCTGTAAGACAGCAACTTTGCAGAGTGCACCCTTGCACTCTGGGACCTCTAGGGGGATGTCAGAGAGCTGGTTTTGGCCCAATCCCTGCAGGCCAGGCCAAGGGACCCCACCTGCCGGAGGGACCCCAGCTCATTCCACAGACGGCGGGGAGGGACCATGGAAAGTTGGCTCCAGGGCGTGTCCCACCCATCTTGCCCAGTCACCCCCACCGGCCACCTTCTAACTAATTTCTTTTGGATGTGCACGAATCTGTGCACTGGGTCTCTAGTACACACACACACACACACACACACACAACTACTCTAATAAAAGAGTAAGATGCAAATTTACTCTCACTCTGTTACACCTAAGCCACACCCACCAGTCAAGCCATGCCAACCAGCCAATCATAATGGCTATATGCAAATTAACCCAGCCAAGATGGTGGCGGGTAGCCACGGAGCTAGAGCAAACAGGAGGCTTCCATTGCACTAGTGATGGAGGAAACTACCTGCCTAGGCCAGCTGTGGCCTTCCGCTCAAGGCAACAAAGTTTCAATTATAGAAGATAAATAAACCCCAGAAACCTGATTCCAGTCAGCCTCGCTGGGATGTTGGGTCAATGGGAGCTGTGGCCAGCCTGCGAACAGCCATCAGCCCCTCACCCAGACTGGCCAGGCACCCTGGGGGGGGGACCCACCTTGAAGGGTCTGTGGCCAGCCTGCAAACAGGCATCAGCCCCTCACCCAGGCTGGCCAGGCACCCCAGCAGGAACCCCACTCTGATCTGGGACACCCTTCAGGGCAAACCGGCCGGCCCCCCATCCATGCACCAGGCCTCTATCCTATATAATCCTATATAATAAAAGGGTAATATGCAAACTGACCCTAACAGCAGAACGACTAGGAATGACTAGTCACTATGACACACACTCACCACCAGGGGGCAGATGCTCAATGCAGAAGCTGCTCCTGGTGGTCAGGGCACTCCCACAGGGGGAGCTCTGCTCAGCTACAAGCCAGAAGGTTGCCAGTATAGTGGTGGTTGTGGGAGCCTCTCCTGCCTCCTCAGCAGCGCTAAGGATGTCCGACTGCAGCTTAGGCCTGCTCCTTGCTGGCAAGTGGACATCCCCTGAGGGCTCCTGGGCTGCCAGAGGGATGTCTGATTGCGATCTTAGGCCTGAATGCCTAGGGAGCGGGCCTAAGCCAGCAGATGGACATCCCTCGAGTGGTCCCAGACTGCGAGAGGGCACAGGCTGGGCAGAGGGGCTCCTCCCCCACCAAGCGCACAAATTTTTGTGCACCAGGCCTCTAGTGTGTGTGTGTGTGTGTGTATGGCTAAATGGCCAACTGTACATCTGTCCAAATGACCAACTAACCGGCCGGTACATATGATGCATACTGGCAATTTAAAAATAAATGTTGACTAGCGCGTGTGCGATACATATAAAGCTCTTGCTGGCACCAATCTCACGCATGTGTTTTGATGTATCACTGTTGATTATGAATTTGGTTGACACTTCTATTATAGAGAAAGGGCAAATAGTGATATTAAAATATTTATTCTAATTAATTTCCTTTCAATGTGCATAAATCCATACACTGGGCCAATACTATATACATATAGATATATACATACATATATATGCATCTAATCTAATAAAAGTGTAATATTGAAATTGACCATTTCTTTGGGACGCCTAAGCCAGGCCCACTAGCCAATCAGGGCGGCTGTATGCAAATTAACCCAGCCAAGATGGAGGCCGGCACTCAAGGAGCTGCTAGAGTAAGCAGGCAGCTTCCGTTGCAGCAGGAGTAAAACTGTTTGTTGGCTGGGCTTCTCCTGGCTCCAGGCAACAACATATTTGCAACATTGTCTCAATTATAGAAGCCGCAGATCGAAGCAAACAGCAGTCCTCGCTGCAACTACTAAGGCAACATTGTCTCAATTATAGAAGCTTCGAGCTGAAGCAGACAGGAGGCTTCCTTACCTGCCTAGGCCTCAGCTTAAAGGAACAGTGTATCAATTATAGAAGATAAATAAACACCAGAAACCTGCTTCCAGCCAGCCTTGCTGGGACATTGGGTCAATGGGAGCTGTGGGCAGCCTGAAAGCCTGAAAACGGCCCTCAGCCCGTCACCCAGGATGGCCACACCCCAATGGGGTGAGGGTCCACACTGGGGGTCTTGGCCAGCCTGCAAACAGCCATCAGTCGCTCACCCAGGCTGACCAGGCACGCCAGCAAGTGGACATCCCCAGAGGGGTTCCAGACTGCGTAAGGGCACAGGCCGGGCTGAGGGACCTCCCGAGTGCACAAATTTTTGTGCACCAGGCCCCTAGTAAGTGTATATATATGATTAAACACTAAAAAGGACTACAAGGGGATTTCAATCTCTAGCCCAGCAAAGTTCATAATGTTCGTGGTGCTAAGAGGCAAAAAGACTGAAATAAGTGACATTAAGGATTAAAATAAAATTGTCAGTGCCCACTGTACCAAGTACTTTGCTAGACTTTGAAAATATGGGAAAGAACAAGCCAAACACAGATCCTTGTCTTCAAGAGCACACAGTATGGTTGTTACTAATTGAATATCAATGGTACCAAGGCTGTTGTAATCAGAGCTCCACAAAGCGACTGAAAAGGCTAATTTAACTGAATGACCAAAATTAATAACTAGGAAAGTAAACTCAAAAGGAGCAACACGGAATGACATTACATCCTGCTTATGCTTTTTACTCACATCTTAGAAGAAAGTATAAAAATGACCAAGGGGAAGCAAACCAAACATCTGACAGTAGAGCAAGAAAAATTTTGGAAATTACTAATGAAAAAATGAGAACTTTAACAGACCATAAGCAACCGTTAATATGTAGTCTTCATTCTAAGGAAAGCACAGTTAACTGACTATACTCTTCTAGAAACACTTAAAGCTCTAATAATATTGAGGGCTAATTTGTTTGCAGAACTTGAAAGCTCAATAACAACTTTCTCTAGCTAGAGTACAAAGGTTTAAGAATGGCATCTACTGTAATTTAGGCTATTGCAGGCCAGCTCTAGTTGATACTCAATGAAAAGGAAAAAGAAGGAAGCCAGTTGCTAGGAGCTGGAAATACGAAAAATATAAAAATACCTTAAGGCACAGAGGAAAACACATGACATAATATTATAAAGAAAACATGAACTGTGATGCAGATGTTACACCTCCCAAAAGGTATTCTATTCCTAGAGCTCTAAAAATGTCCTGCATGTCACCAGTTAACGCCATCCCTTCCATAAACTTTTACTAGTAACTTAGACTATTGCGAAGCTGTCTTCCATGGATATATTTCTGCTATTATAAAGGGAACTAATAAGAAAATAAAATTCACTGCCCTAACCAGTTTGGCTCAATGGATAAAGCATCAGCCTGTGGACTTAAGGGTCCCAGGTTCGATTCCAGTCAAGGGCATGTACCTTGGTTGCAGGCACATACCCAGTAGGGAGTGTGCAGGAGGCAGCTGATCGATGTTTCTCTCTCATCGATGTTTCTAACTCTCTCTCACCCTTCCTCTCTGTAAAAAATCAATAAAATATATATATAAAATTCACGCTGGCCCGTGGTTAGAGCACTGAAGGGTCTCGGGTTCAATTTCCAGTCAAGAGTATGTACCTGGGTTGCGGGTTTGATCCCAGCCCCAGCTAGGGGAGGCAACCAATTGTTGCTTCTCTCTTTCTTCTCCTCCCTGTCCCTCCTTTCCAATTTTTCTAAAAATCAATGGAGCCCAGCTGGCATGGCCCAGTGGTTGAGCATCGACCTATAAACCAGGAGGTCACAGTTCGATTCCCAGTCAGGGCACATGCCTGGGTAGCAGACTTGATCCTCAGTGGGGAGCATACAGGAGGCAGCCAATTAATGATTCTCTCTCATCATTGATGCTCCTCTCTCTCTCTATCTCTCTCTCTCTCTCTCTCTTTCTCTCTCTCTCTCTTCTTTCTTCACTGAAATCAATAAAAAATATTTTTTAAAAATCAGTGGAGCCCTGACCAATTTGGCTCAGTAGATAGAGGCATCGACCTGAGGACTGAAGGGTCCCAGGTTCGAGTCCGGTCAAGGGCATGTACCTTGGTTGCAGGCACATCCCCAGTGGGAGGTGTGCAGGAGGCAGCTGATGTTTCTCTCTCATCGAAGTTTCTAACTCTCTATCCTGCTCCCTTCCTCTCTGTAAAAAAATCAATAAAATATATTTTTAAAAAATCAGTGGAAAAAATATCCTCAGGTGAAGATTAACAATAAAAATAAATAAAATTCAATTTGGAGGAATTAATCTACTTCATAACACAAAGGGTACCAGTAATATAGCTTGAGGTCAACCAGCCTTAGAACAAAGTACACCTGGAGAAAGTACTCATCTGGACCCAGATATTGAATGCTAATATCCCAAACACACATCAGGTACCATCTATTTCACGTGTGCCATGTCCTTGTTTGGGCTCTGGATAATGTGGCAGAAAGAGAAACCAACTTAAAATGCTTACTGAATTCCAGCCTTCTCATGGTGTCAATCAGTACATTCCAAGACAAAATACTTAGCCCTTCTGAGTTTCAATTTTCTTTTCTTTTTTAAAATCCTCACCTGAGGATATTTTCCCATTGATTTTTAGAGAGAGTGGGAGAGGGAAAGACAGAGAGAAATACCGATGTGAGAGAAACACATCAATGGGTTGCCTCCTTGCATACACCCTGACCAGGATATACACCAAAATATTAGCTCTCTGGTAGGACAACAGGTGTCTTTTTCTCTCTGTTCCTCTGTATTTTCCAAGTATTGTAAACATTTGCTGCTTTTATAATATAAACATAGCTGTTAGGAACCAGCTTTGGACTGAAAAACATGAGTTGAAATATGGCTCTACTACACACTAGGGCAGCGGTTCTCAACCCGTGGGTCGCGACCCCTTTTGCGGTCAAACGACCCTTTCACAGGAGTCGCCTAAGACCATCCTGCATATCAGATATTTACATTATGATTCATAACAGTAGTCACATTACAGTTATGAAGTAGCAACGAAAATAATTTTATGGTTGGGTCACAACATGAGGAACTGTATTTAAAGGGCCAGAAGGTTGAGAACCAATGCGCTAGAGTGTATGATCTTGGGCAAAACTATTTTGCTTTAAGCTCCTGGATTGGTTTTTTCTTGTTTTTGTTTTTTTAACCTGCCATGTAGCTTTATGTACTAATATCTATCTCATGGGATTACTGGAAACATTAATGAGATGATACATTGTAAAACAGTACAATACCTGACATGTGGCAAGTGTTCAAGAAACACTGCTATTTCTTCCTCTGTTACATGAAGATAATAGTACCTATGTTAGTGCTGTTGTGAGAATTACATGACACAACTGGAAATTTACTAAGTGTGAGTGACAGTAAGATTTCCGTTGAGAAAAAAATTGTTTAAGAAAGCTTCCTCTAAGAGAAACGTCAATGTGAAAGGGACATATCAGTTGGTTACCTCCCTCACACGTCCCAACCAGGGCCAGGGATCAAACCTGCAACTGAGCAATCCCTCATGCCTGTGGACCCAACACAACGGACTAATGGACTGCAACTAGCCTAATGCTAAACCAGACTCAGCTCCACCATGGAACGGAGACTTTTTCTTTTAAATATATATAAAAGACCCACTTTGGTCAGGCTGGCATGGAGATTTTGGATGCTGGCCTTGCTTCTAGCTCTACTAAATTCCCAGCTACACATCTTCCACGCCTGGATTAAGTGAAATGGGACTTTAGCAACACAGAGATGTAATTCCACGCATAAGTAAGTAAGTAAGTAAGTAAGTAAATAAATAAATAAATAACTAAATAAATAGGGAAGGAAGGAAGGAAAGGAGCTTCCTCTTGAGCTGGCTGGTGTGGCTCAGTGCTTGGTATCATCCCATGCACCAGGAGGTTGCTGATTTGATTCCTAGGTTTCAGGCTCGATCCCCAGTAGGGGGCATGCAGGAGGCAGTCTATTGATGTTGTACTCTCACATTGATGTTTCTTTCTCTCCTTACCTCTCTCTAGATAAACTATTTTTTAAAAAGAAAGAAAGCCTCCTCTTAGCCCTTGCCAGTAGCTTAGATGGTCAGAGCATCAATTGGATACAACAAGGTTGGGAGTTTCATCCCTGGTCAGAGGACATACAAACAGCAACCAATGAATGCATAAATTAAGTAGAACAACAAATCAATGTTTCTCTCTCTCTCTCTCTCTCTGTCTCTGTCTCTGTCTCTCTTTCTTTGGGAAAATAACAACTTCCTCTCAAAAAGTTAAACATAGTCCAGCCGGTGTGGCTCAGTGCTTGAGCATCAGCCTATGAACTAGGAAGTCACAGTTCAATTCCCAGTCAGGGCACATGCCCCAGTTGTGGCTTGATTCCCAGTGTGGGGCATGCAAGAAGTAGCTGATCAATGATTCTCTCTCATCATTGGTGATTCTATATCTCTCTCCCTTCCTCTCTGAAATCAATTTTTTTAAAAAAGTTAAACGTAAAGTTAGTTACCACATGAATTAGAAATTTCACTCCTAAATATATACACAAAAGAAATGAAAACATGTCCACATGAAAATTTGCGTATGAGTGTTCTCAGCAGTATTGTCTATGAAAAAGTAGAAATAACCCAAGAGTCCATATCTATCAACGGACCAATAAAATGTGGCTCATCTATGCAATGGAACATTATCCAGCCGTACAAAGGAACGAAGTTCTGACTCATGTTACAACTTGAGAACATTGTTAGTGAAAGAGGCCAGTCACAAAAAGATACATATTGTATGAATCCATTTATATTAAATATCAAGAATTGTTTACTAGAGCTACAGAGACAGAAAGATCAGTAGCTGTCTAGGGTTGAGGGAGAAGGTGGGAGTGATGGGGGACAGGTGATGAAAATGTTCTGGAATTAGACAGCGGTGATGGTTGCACCACTTTGTAAATATATTAAAAACTGCAGAATTGTATACATTAAAAAGCTAGATTTTATGATATGTAAATAATATCTCAATTATAAAGTCCCCAAACCCTTCCTTTTTTCCTCTACTTCAAAATCACAACTTATGAAAAGAAAATTTAGTCTTTACCCTTTCCTTTCTTTGTGACTCCTACCCTGAACTGTAGTTATTTATGTGGCTTCTTTCTTAAAACACTTAAAGCATTCTGAGGACCAGCTCTTCATCTGATTCATCTAGTAATCCTTTTAGGTTCCAAGGAGTGATTATGGGCTTAATGAGTGCCAATAAATACTTACTGAATAACAGCACGACTACCTTACATACATGTAGTGCTCTATACCCATCAGAGTACTTTTGGTCATGCTTTTAATTTGAACTCTACAACAGTCCTGTGAGGAAACTATTATCGCCCCCATTTAACTAGGGAGAACTGAAGCACAATGTTATGTGTTACTGAGGAAGGAGTACTGGGCTGGGATCTACAGTCTGTGCTCCAGGCCAGGTTTTGCCTCTCACTGGCTGTATGACCTGCAGTGAGGCATTTCACTTTGCTAGCCCATTTTCCCATCTGTAAAATGGGAGGTAGACTAGGAGATGAGCTACAAAAACCCTTTCAATGCCACTCTCCTAATTCTAAGGACACTGCTTGGTATTAGTAGGAAGTGGGGCTTGAACTCCCATCTTTCCTCTGGGCATGCTGCCTCCCACAGCAGGGAAATGCCCTAAGCAGGAGTGACAACTGACCCCTTTCCAACATTCTGAATTATGCAAAAGATGTATGCATGTTTCCTTTCACTGTATTTGTGGCGGTTTTCCTATTGGCGTATTCCTATGGTAAGGAAGATAAATGTACTTCCGATGCCTAAAGCTCATTGGAACAAGCAAAATACCATAAAATGAGTTGGGCTGTGGAGTCTGAGGCACCTAAGATTCCAATCCCAGTTCTGCTTCCTACTTTCTATGTGACAGCATTTCTAAACCTGGGTTTCCTAATCTGTAAAACAGAGATAGTAACGCCTACCTTCGCAGAGTGATAAGAAATGGAAGAGCCATACATGTAAAATACCTGCCACTGAGCCTGATAAATATTTATTGAACAGTCTAAGCATTTTACAAGTGTTATCTGACCACTACTCATAACAACCCTATAAGACAGGTACTATTATTATCCTCACTTTACAGATGAAGGATTTGAGGCATAGAGAAGGTCATTTGCCCAAAGTTAGAGTCATTAAGTCAAACTAGATAGTTTAATTGCAGGACCCATACTGTTTGCCATTAAAAAATTACTATTACCATCTGTAATCAGGTCATGTCCAAGCAGTCTTGCATAAAAGAAATTCTGCCTCCTACCATTTGTTAGGTTAAGCTAAGGAATCACAATCACCTTGGCGCCGCTGGTCTCGAACACAATAAAGAGTGCATTTCAGATAAACACCAATCAGAAAGGATATATGCATCCCTATGTTCATAGCAGCACAATTTTCAATAGCTAAGATTCGGAAACAGCCTAAGTGCCCATCAGCAGATGAGTGGATTAAAAAACTATGATACATCTATACAATGGAATACTATGCTGCTGTAAAAAAGGAACTTTTACCATTTGCAACAGCATGGATGGATCTGGAGAGCATTATGCTAAGTGAAATAAGCCAGTCGGAGAAAGATAAATAACACATGATCTCACTCATTTGTGGAATATAATGAACAACATAAACTGGTGAACAAAACAGATCCAGAGACATAAAAGCATCGAATAGACCATCCAACCTCAGAGGGAAAGCTGGGGAGGGGGGAGTAAGAGATAAACCAAAAGACTTGTATGCATGCATATAAGCATAACTGATGGACACCGACAGTAGGGGGGCGAGGGCATGTGTTGGGGGGTGGGAGCAGCCAGTGAGAGGTCAATAGGGGAAAAAGATGTATGTAATACTTTAAACAATAAAGAATTTAAATTAAAGAGAGTGAGTGCATTTCAGGGTCATGGACTAAGTTGGCACAAGGAGAGTATCTGAAAAAGGTGTGCTCGGAGGACAGGCCTATCAGCAAAGCATGTGTGGAAAAGTTCTTTGCCATCTGTGAGGCTCCAGGCTCAAATGAGGTGTCCATATGGGGCTGACAGAAGCTTTTTATGTGCAAGTCCATCCTAAGAAATCTTTCATTTTGTAGGAGACTCTGGATGAAAACCAACCCTGATGTCTTCTCTGCCTGAACAGGTTCTGTTTTGCCATGGGAGCTTTGTGAAATTAGTTTCCTTGATGTTTTCAGAAGTTTGCTTTTCAGTGATCACAGCTAACTGTCCTGCCTTCTAGGGCCACAATTACCTTATGATAATAGAAGAGAACAGAAAGAAAAGGGAGCATGTTTTGATAATGCTGTCTTCTCTCACTGTTTTTACAAGCATCCACAGTCTTGGATTTTGCCTTCTTTACACTGCCATGACTCAAAGTATTTCTCATAAGGAAGCCTTTGAAGTTTCACCCTTTAACTTTACTCCTAGCAGAAAGGTCAAGGGACATTAAGCCAATCCACTTGGAAATGGTTCCTTCTATTTCAGTTGTAGCTGTGCGACATACAGATGTCTGACTCAAGGGGGAACAGGAAAGTCATCAGCACCCAAACAGGCCTCCACTTATGAAGTTACCTGATCAGAAATGTCTGCCTCCCGTTCTGAGAAAGGCTCTCTAAAAGGTCCTGGGATAATAAAAAAATAAAAAATAAATAAATAAAAAATAAAAGGTCCTGGGATAACCCCTAGCTGGTGTGTCTCAGTAGATAGCACGTCAGCCTGTGGACTGCAGGGTCCCAGGTTTGATTCCAGTCAAGGGCACGTGCCCAGGTTGCTGGATCCTCAGCAGGAGGCATGTAGGAGGCAGCCTATCAGTGATTCTCTCTCAACATTGATGTTTCTCTCTCTCTCCCCCTCTCCCTTCCTGTCTGAAATCAATAAAATATTTTTTAAAAATAAAAGGTTCTGGGATAAGCAGTTTTATGCTATCTGAAAATAGAATCTGGAGGTTATAAACAAGAACGAAATTCTACCAAGGTCCTGTTCCTAACACTGCCTCCAAAGGGCCTCTATATAGGTCTGATCCTGTTCTGTGCCCTCGAACCCTAAGAAATGGGTTTAATACCTCCCCAGATGGCTACAGGGAGATTAAGGGTTATTATTCTTGGCATCTAGTTCTATCACAGCTCTAACAATTGTGACCTTGCTCATCCTAAAGTAAGACTTTAAATATAAAAATGCAAACAGCCCTAACTGGTTTGGCTTAGTAGATAGAGCATCAGCCTGCGGACCCAAGAGTCCAAGGTTCGATTCCGGTCAAGGGCATGTACCTTGGTTGCAGGCACATCCTCAGTGGGAGGTGTGCAGGAGGCAGCTGATCGATGTTTCTCTCTCATTGATGTTTCTACCTCTCTATCCCTCTCCCTTCCTCTCTGTAAAAAATCAATAAAATATATTTAAAAATAAATAAATAAAAATGCAAACAGTGATCCCTGATTCTGAGTCTAGAGTAGGGTGAGAATTTCCTTTTTACAAGGCCTCTGGCATTAACTCCTATATTCCAACCTGTTGACTGAATCCTCCTCTTTTTTAAAAATATATTTTCATTGATTTCAGAGAGGAAGAGAGAGGGAGAGAGAGATAGAAACATCAATGATGAGAGAGAATCACTGGTTGGCTGCCTCCTGCAGGCCCCCTACTGGGGACCAAGCCCACCACCCAGGCATGTGCCCTTGACCAGAATCGAACCTGGGACCCTTCAGTCCGCAGGCCGACGCTCTGTCTGCTGAGCCAACTGGTTAGGGCTTGAATCCTCTTATTCAGGCCTCAAGTTTTTAAGGTATTAGTCACTAATGCCACAAAGCCCTTCAAGGAGTCAGCAGCTATTACTAATAACACAAAGAATGAACCCCAGAGTTCTCAGG
Source organism: Murina feae (assembly GCA_004026665.1). Taxonomy (NCBI): domain Eukaryota; kingdom Metazoa; phylum Chordata; class Mammalia; order Chiroptera; family Vespertilionidae; genus Murina; species Murina feae. Next base: position 25,303 of record PVJC01013011.1, read on the forward strand.
GTTTCAGTCAGGTCTGAATTCACCCTGAAGAAACCAAAGTACTAGACTCTTGAGGGCAACCAGTGAGGTCTAGTGAAAAGCATTTATTACAACATTTAGTCCTCATAAGCCCATTGTAAAGTGGGTGCTGTCACAAGTCTCATTTCACAAAGAAAACCAGCTCAGAGAGGACATGCGATTTACCCCAGTCACACATCTAAGAAAGTGCAGACACAGGCTCAAATATCAGTCCTGTTTTAGAAACAAAACCAAACCAGCCTACTACTACTTGCTATGTAACCTCCAGTATATATATATTTTAACTTTCTGGAATCTCAGTTTCCTCATTTGTATAGTGGGGATAACAATAACACCTATCTCGTAGGGGATTTCTGAGGATTAAATGCGATATTACAGGAAAAGTGTCTAGGTAGTGCCTGGCACAAAATATTCACTTTTTACAGATCAAAAGGACAGGACTTTGACATAATTTTCACATAACAGAATCTAGAGTACTAAAAGATCACTTAGTCCAATTACCTACATAAATATGAACTTCTCTACTACATCTGTGATAAAAGTGGCAAAGCCTCTTCTTGAATACCCCCAACAGTGGGTAACTCACTCCCTCATAAGGCAGCCCATTTTGCTGTTGGAAAGCCAAATTCTCTCCTATCAAGCTGTCTGCCCGCTTGGAATTTCCATCCTTTGATCCTAGTTCTGCCTTCCAGAATCACACAGAGAAAGTCCAGTTCCCTTTCCACGTGACAGATCTTCAAGTATCTGAAGGCAGGTATCATGTTTCCCAGACTCCTAATGTTGGTCCTTTCAGCTCTTCCTCATGTGTCACAGTCCTAGAAGTGACAGATCCGGGTTTGAATTCTGAGCCTTTCCCTTACTAGCTGTGTGACCTTAAGCAAGATATTTAACATCTCTGAAGCTGTACCTTTTTTGTTTTGTTTTTTTTTTGTTGTTGTTGTTGTTGTTAGTACTCACCCGAGGACATTTTTCTTTTAAAAAAAATATTTTATTGACTTTTCACAGAGAGGAAGGGAGAGGGATAGAGAGTTAGAAACATCGATGAGAGAGAAACACCAATCAGCTGCCTACTGCACACCTCCTACTGGGGATGTGCCTGCAACCAAGGTACATGCCCTTGATGGGAATTGAACCTGGGACCCTTCGGTCCGCAGCCTGATGCTCCATCCACCGAGCCAAAATGGTTAGGGCCCGAGGACATTTTTCCATTGATTTTTAGAGAGAGTGGAAGAGAGAGGGAAAAACAGGGAAATATCAATGCCTCCTGCAGGAGTCCTGACCAGGCCCTGGGTCAGGAAGCAACCTGCAACCAAGGTATGTGCCCTTGACTGGAATCAAACCCGGGACCCTTCAGTCCACAAGCCGATGCTCTATCCACTGAGCCAAACTGGCTAGAGCTGAATCAGTATCTTCATATGTATAAGAGAGAAAATGATTTTCACCTCACAGGGCAGTCATGAGGATTAAATTAGTTAAAGTAAGAACACTACTTAGGACAGACCCAAACAAAGAGCAGTCACTTTGTAGGATGTATGTCAATTTGTATTTATCTCTCAAAGTAAATCAGAATTAAACATAACACCAAGAGACTGGTTTCTGATGGCAACTGGCAGGGTTTGGGTTTTGAAGAGCTGCCTGAGAAGAAAGCACAGCCTAGGAGTTATGTGGGCCATCTGCAATGACAGCCCAAAGATGCAGTGAAGAATCTGGAAAGGCAAGGATGAAAAAAGATAAAAACGGGATGTATCATTAAACCAAAAGAAAAGGTAATATCACCATATTACATGCTATTACTTCCTCTCTGAAACCCAGGACGCCACCTGTGAGCCACATTTCCTAGTTCAGAGAGAAGAAAAGAAAAATAATTAAAGTTGCAGTTCCGCAACTTCCCAGTTACTGGCCTCTCCAGATCCACAGATGTTTAGTGGGAACCTTCAGTTATATCCTTTAAGATCCTGAAGTTCAGTCCTAACCAGTTTGGCTCAGTGGTTAGAGCATTGGCCTGTGGACTGAAGGGTCCCAGGTTCGATTCCGGTCAAGGGCATGTGCCTTGGTTGCAGGCACATCCCCAGTAGGAGGTGTGCAGGAGGCAGCTGATCGATGTTTCTCTCTCCTCAATGTTTCTAACTCTCTGTCCCTCTCCCTTCCTCTCTGTAAAAAATCAATGAAATATATTTTTAAAAAAAGGTCCTGAAGTTCAGGTGTGTGAAAATACCCTACACAGGCTGTCCCAGGAGTCAATACTGACTTTCTTCCCACTAGGAAAATTGTCAGCTGTGTGACAACTCTAAAACTCAAAACCGGCAAATCGTAAATGTTAAATACCATCATCATAATCTACACATATTTTCTTTCGGTCAGTAATCCCAAGGGAAGGAGTCTCAGGCAGAAATATGAATTGTTGTTCAATTATTCTGCAGTGTTGACCTAAAGCACTGCTACTACAAATTGAGCTGTGACTTGAACATAAGTGCCCCCAAACAGGTCAAAAGAAGGAAGGATAGCAGGACCCCGGAATTATTAAAGCAGCAGGATCACAAACTATGGCAGAAGAGGTAACTCCCACCTGCCAATGAAACAACATCATCTGTAATGAAGAGATCCACTGTTAGTCTCAGACTCAGCCCAAAGGAACCCTAACAGTCACCCCTTAGTCTGTCATAGAGGATCTATCAATAGCCAAGATTTAATTCAATCCCTTAAAAATAATAGAAATCACAGCCCTGGCTGGTGTGGCTCGGCTGGTTAGAGCATAGATCTGTGCACTGGAGAATCGCAGGTTTGATTCCCAGTCAGGGCACATACCCAGGTTGCAGGTTCCATCCTGGGTCAGGGCGAATACAGGAGGCAATTAATCAATATTTCTCTCTCACATCCATGTTTCTCTTCTCTTCTCTTCTCTCTCTCTCTCTCCCTCCCTCCCTCCCTCCCTCCCTCCCTCTCTAGAATCAAGGAAAAACATATCCTTAGTCCTGACTGGTTTGGCTCAGTGGATAGAGCATTGGCCTGTGGACTCAAGGGTCCCAGGTTCGATTCCAGTCAAGGGCATGTACCTGGGTTGCAGCACATCCCCAATAGGAGGTGTGCAGGAGGCAGCTGATCCCTCTCATCGATGTTTCTAACTCTGTCCCTCTCCCTTCCTCTCTGTAAAAAAATCAATAAAATATATTAAAAAAAAACATATCCTTAGGTGAGGAGTAAAATAAATAAATACATAAAAATTACAAGGAAGAATAAGCCAGAACACAAAACAGAAATAGCCGTAAGTAGTTCCTTCACCTAGTGAACAGAGACTGACCACTCCGGACTGTAAGACACAGAAAAGCTTAGCGCAGGCCCCTGGGAATACCTGTGCCCTACGTGGGGATTTCATAATGTCTCTAAGTCAAGACAAGCCCTCGGTTTTCTTCTCAAATCTGTTTCAGGCTTTGCTAAAAGGCAACTCTTAACTGTCACTTCACCCTGATCATCTACCACCCCATGCCTGGTTAGAATGGGGAAACTACAGCCAACCTGCCAGGCTTCTGCACTCGCTGGGAAACTTTAAAGCTTCTCTGCCACTGCCTCAGGAAGCTAAAGGACGTCACAGAAGAAAAGGACTTGGCGTGAAATAGTCCAATGAGGCTGCCAGACAGTAATCCCAAGTCCCCACACCTTTTTGTAGAGACCCGCAGAGGAGACGGGGCGCTAAGCAAATGCAAGCTGGCTGGCAAAGGGGCGTCCCACGGCAGTTTCCAGCAGCCAGAAGTGGACCCTGCAGATCCATGGTCTCTCTCCTACCCACGCTTTCTATTTACTCTTTTAAGTGACTACTGAACAGCCCGCCCCGTCCCAAGTGAAGGTCCTTTGTACCGGCGACAGAGTCGCCTGGTGGGAAAACCTTGGCAGAGTTCAGTTCGGTGCCAGGATGGGTCACTGAAGGCATCTGCGGCTGCCAGAAGCCTAGACACGAACAAGAGGGGAGGGAGGGAGGGAGGGAGACGAGAGAGAGAGAGAGAGAGAGAGAGAGAGAGAGAGAGAGAGAGAGAGAGAGAGAAAAGAATGGAAAGAAACTGAGAGAACAGACCAGGTAAATGCTGCCCTCTCGGCACTTCCACCTGCCCCGTCCTCCCCGAGAATCCGCGCCAGATCGGTTGTCAAACAAAAACTCCGCAGAAAGTCCCGTGATGGGACGCCTGCCACCTCTTCCACGGCAGAGCCTCTCCCGACTCCGCGCCTCCCCCGGCGTCCCGGCCAGCCCTCCGTGCCCACCCCGCCCCGGCCCACTCTGCCCTCCGCCCCAGCGAGGCCTGAACCCTTCTCCGGACCCCGGAGCCCCGCGCCGGGCGAGCTCAGGCCCCCGGGCCGGCAGCGCTGGGGCCGGCCCGGAGCGAGCGGCCCGTGTGCGGGGCTGCGGAGCCAGTCCTCGCCTCTGCGCCCGCGGAGGGCAGGGGGCGGCGGCCCCCCGTACCTGTCAGGCCTCTTCCCAGGACCGGCGGCGGCGCAACTTCAGGAGCCCATGTCGGTCGGGGGGCCCGGCCCCTCTCCCGGGAGGGGGGGCGCGGATCCCGGGGAGAGGGCTGGGGGGCCCAGGCAGCTCTAGCGCCTTCCCATGCTCTCCGCCCGGCGCCTGGCCGGGGCCGGACAGCGCCTCCGCCCGCCCCTGCGCACCGTCTCACCCCCGCGCTCACACACTCACACTCCCTCGCGCGCTCGCACACGCACTCCCCTCCCTCCTCCTGTTCTGTTTATCTCCTCCAGCTGTCTGGGGACCCAGGAGAAGCCCGGCACCGCGCCTGCGCCACGCAGTCTCCGCCCCGCCCCGCGCCGCGCAGCCGGCCCCTACGCTACGGAGAGAGCGCCCGGCCGTTCCCGGAATGGCGAGCCGGGCTCCCCCTCCACTCGCGCCGGGTCAACGTCCGCTGCGGGCGGCGCCCACTAACCTGCTAGTGGGGGAGCCCCGCCCGGTCGCGACCAATCCACTTTGCCGCTCGCCGGACCGGCAGCCAGTGGGCGGGCGGGAAAGCCGGGCTAAGCCCCGGAGCATCCTGGGAGTCGTAGTTTTTCCTCTGTCCTAGAGCAGCTGTTGGGTGGGCCCACCCATCCCATCCCATCCCACCCCACCCCACCCAGTTGCCATTAGTTACGCAGACGCACCTCCCACCCTACATTCACGTAAAACGCTGCCTCCCGTCGCGTCTGGGAGGAACCTCGCACTAACCCTTTGCTCCCCAGAGCCCGACCCTATCTAAGAGCCTCCCGCTGATTTCCTCAGAGCCCGGAATTGCCGGACCCTCAGGCTAGGGCCCCAGGGTTCCCCAGAGCCAGGCTCGGCAGATTCCTTGCAGCTCTGGGAGGCTGACATTCCTCACTGTCTCCAGGGTCTGACGGAAGAGAATAAAAGGGAATCCGTTCTACGCGGAGTGGCCTGGAGGGGAGCCAGCCACACACACGCGCTGGGAACCCGCAGGCTGATGCGAGAGATGAGACACATTTGAGACAGGTGGAGGCACTGCTGTGCCCACCTTTGACGAAGAGGTGCAGTTAGAGCCTTTTTCTCTCCTTTTCGAAGGAAGTTCCCAAGGTGACAAGGAGGGCATTCTGCTTAACTAATCCTTCAGGCAGAGACCAGGCCCCATCCATGAGGAGCCTCATGTGAGAAAAGGGAGTGTCATCTGAGAATGGAAGTTTGTCACTCACCCATGGGGTGCCATTTTGTGGCATAGTAACAACACTGCTTTTATGGAGCATTTACTATGCCAGCACTGTATTGAGTACAGTCCCTTAAATAGGTACTAGTGTTTTGCGGACAATGAAGCTAAGGTGAAAAACAACCTGCTTAGAGTCACACAGCTGATAAGGAACCAAGCAGAGACTCAAACCCAGATCTGCCTGACTCCAGAGTCCAAGTTTTTGAGCACTACCTGTCCCTCCAGTGAGAACCAAGCAGCACCCACCCTAGGAAGGACTGAACACATTCATGCGACATTTAATGATAGGAATATGTATTGAGAAATATGTCAATAACTGATTTTGCCGTTGTTCAAACATCACAAACCTAGCTGGAATAGCCTACTCACCTAGGCTGTCTGGTATAGTCTATTCCTCGTAGACTACAAGCCTGTATAGCATGTTACTGTATAAAACAGCGGTTCTCAACCTGTGGGTTGCGATCCCTTTGGGGGTTGAATGACCCTTTCACAGGAATTGCCTCAGACCATCAGAAAACACATATATTCTAATAGAATAAAAGAGTAATATGCAAATTAACCCTCACTCCGTCACACCCACAAGCCATGCCCACCAACCAATCAGGAGCAAATATGCAAATTAACTCAACTAAGATGGCAGCAGCCAGGAGCTGGAGTTGCCAGGGCAATGGAGGAAGCCAGGGCCCTGTGGGGCCTGAGCTCTACTCCACTACAAAGTTTTGATTATAGAAGATAAACAAACCCCAGATACCTGCCGGGCTGGGACTTTGGGTTGCCAGGGGCAACCCAGGCTTCGAGTGGGGACCAAGGCAACAAAATTTCAATTATAGAAGTTAAATAAATCCCAGATACCTGCTTCCAGACAGGCACCCCAGTAGGGACCCAAACCCTGAAGGGGCTGTGGGCAGCCTGAAAACGGCCTTCAACCCCTCACCCAGGCTGGCCACACCCCCATGGGATGAGGGTCCACACTGGGGGGCTTGGCCAGCCTGCAAACAGCCATCAGCCCCTCACCCAGGCTGGCCAGGCACGCCAGCAGGTGGACATCCCCCAAGGAGTCCCAGACTGCTAGAGGGCACAGGCCGGGCTGAGGAACCCCCCTGAGTGCACAAATTTTTGTGCACCGGGCCTCTAGTAATTACATAATATTTTTGTGATTAATCACTATGCTTTAATTATGTTCAATTTGTAACAATGAAAATACATCTTGCATATCAGATATTTACATGATGATTCATAACAGTAGCAAAATTACAGTTATGAAATAGCAAGAAAAATAATTTTATGGTTGGGGGTCGCCACAACATGAGGAACTGTATTAAAGAGTTGCGGCATTAGGAAGGTTGAGAACCACTGCTATAAAACAACACAAGGGCGGCTCCACCGGCCCCTCTCCCTTCCCGGGACTGGTGGACCCGTCCGTTTGCTCCTAATAAAGCCTGGATGATTCAAAAAAAAAAATAAAATAAAAATAAAATAAAATAAAACAACACAAAATTAAATCGAACATAAGATAAAATATTTCAATCAAGAGACAGGGTACCTAGTAAGGATGCCCGGCTAGGGTGGCTCAGTGGTTGAGCAATGACCTATGAACCAGGAGGTCATGGTTCAATACCAGGTCAGAGCACATACCCAGGTTGGGGGCTTGATCCCCAGTGTGGGGCATGCAGGAGGCAGCCGATCCATGATTTTGTCTCATCATTGATGTTTTTTTCTTTCCCTCTCCCTTCCTCTGAAATCAATAAAGAGAAAGAGAGAGAGGGAGAGAGAGAGAGAGGGAGAGAGAGAGAGAGAGGGAATATGAGCATAATCAATGGATACACATATACAGATAATTGGGGGGTGGGGTGGGAGCAGCTGAGGAGAGGTCAATGGAGGGAAAAGGAGACTTATTTAATATTTTAAAGAATAAAGAATTTAAATTTTAAAAGAAGAAAAAAAGAGAGACACATGGTAAACGTGAGATGTATGAGGCCGTTACTACCAGAGCAGCATGACATACTTACTGTCTCAGAGCACACATTTTTTTATAAATAGAAAAGGTACAATCTTAAATAATAATAAAAGGTATAGAAAATACATAAACCTGTGACAGTTGTTTATTATCATTCTCAAGTATTATGTACTATACATACATAACTATACGTGCCATACTTTTATATTACAGGCAGTGCAGTAGGTTTGTTTAGTCAGCATCACCACAGACTCATAAGTAATGCATTGTGCTGCAAATTTACTGCTGGCTACGGTCTCACTAGGCAATAGGAACTTTTCAGCTTCATTATAACCTTCTGGGATCGCCATCATGTTTGGGGTCCATTGTTGACCAAAATGTTGGTATGTGGCCCATGACTGTACATATTTAGTATTAATAGTGTTTGTCCCATGTTTATCATTGCTTGTTGTTTTTCTTCTACTTACATTCAGTATGAATCAGGCTCTGTTCAGCTGAGTGTTCACTTCCAGTGCATTTCAAATGGTGCAGCCCAGAGCCTGGCCTTTGGGACAAGACGGAGTTCCTGCAAGTCCTGAAGCTCAAGCTGCAGTAGGTCTGTGGCCACGGCAGCCTCGGAGGCTATCTATGAATCCTCTTTGTGACTGACAACCAATGAGTCTGGCTGCCTGTCACTACTTGAGCCAATTAAGTAGAGTCAGGGTTGAGTCATATATAAGCGTTTATTCCAATACTGTCATATTGCCGGCAATATGGGAGAGCAGCAGGTCACCCACAAAAATCTGCTCTGCAGCCCCTCATAAACCAGCCGCTTATGTTGGACAGACAAAGGCTGCATGGGGAAGTAGGAATTACAGGCATAGGCAAGGAGGGCTGGTGGAAGAAGGGGTAGGACTCCACTGTTTGGGCAATCAGGCTGTTAATCTTATGATAACAGGCATAAAAAGATTATGAGTAGGGATGGACCGCATTCCAAGGTTGATTCCTATGGCAAGGTTGACTCCCAAGTTCTGGGGGTATGCAACTTCTCCAGGTTAGAATGTCCTTTCTTTAATCAGAATTAAAAAATCATGGTTAACAAAGCATGATTAATATTTCTTTTAACATTTTCATTTTATTATTTTACTGATTTTTTTACAAAGAGGAAGGCAGAGGGATAGAGAGTTAGAAACATCAGGGGGAGAGAAACATCAATCAGCTGCCTCCTGCACACCTCCTTCTGGGGATGTGCCCACAACCAAGGTACATGCCCTTGACTGGAATCGAACCTGGGACCCTTCAGTCCACGGGCTGACGCTCTGTCCACTGAGCCAAACTGGTTAGGGCTAATATTTCTTATTTTATTTCTTATAACTAATAGCTAGCCTCCAACAGAGTTGTCCCTAACATCTTTAAGAGCTAATGATGTGAAGATTGGGCCCAGGTCTGGTTCAGTGGTTGAGGTGTCAACCCATGAACCAAGAGGTGTCTGGGTCTATTCCTGGTCAGGGCACTTGCCGGGGTTGCAGGCTCAATCCCCAATAGGGGCCTGCAGGAGGCGACATAGAGCTGGTCCATGTTTCTCTCTCATCCATGTTTCTCTCTCTCTATGCTTCTCCCTTAGTCTCTCTCTAAAATCATGAAGCCATATTTTGAAAATAAAACGATATGAGTGTTGGTACATTAGTGGAGGAAAGACAAATACTATGAAGACAACCTGAAGTTTCCTGGCCATCACAGATAGGTTACGTATACTACTGAAATGAACGGCAAGAACATTCTAGGATGTGCATGGAAGCATGGTGCCCCCTGAATGGTATTGATGGCTTCACTGTATGACCGAAGCTCTTCTAACAACAAAACACATACTACCCATAAATTCTTTTGGACAAACCATAAATTCAATGTGAGTGGCATTCTGGAACAATATTTACCTTATTCCACCACTAGAAAGAAGATTCAGCCCAGCCAGCATGGCTCAGTGGTTGAGCATTGACCTATGAACCAGAGGGTCACGGTTTAATTCCCGATCAGCGCACATGCCCAGGTTGTGGGCCCAGTGATTCTCTCTCATCACTGATGTTTCTACCTCTCCCTTTCCCTTCCTCTCTGAAACCAATAAAAATAAAAAATAAGATTTGAAAGTGGGTCCCCTTCAACACCTTACAAGTAAAGACAGTGAAAAACAATTTAGACATATAAAACATGGGGCTTTTCATGTCATTGCACTTTTATTGCTTACTGTCAGTTAGAGCGTAGACCCCATATGCCAAGATTTCAGGTTCACTCCCCAGTCAGGGCACATACAAGAATCAATCAGTGAATGCATAAATAAGTGGAACAACAAATCTCTCTCTCTCTCTCATAAATAAAAAATTATTTTATTAATTTTTAAAAAGGATTATGAGCCCAATTGGTGTGGCTCAGCAGTTGAGCATCGACCCAGGAACCAAGGCATGTACCTTGTTTGCAGGCACATCCCCAGAAAGGGGTGTGCAGGAGGTAGCTGATCAATGTTTCTCTCTCCCTGATGTTTCTAACTCTCTATTCCTCTTCCTTCCTCTTTGTAAAAAATCAATAAAATAATAAAATTAAAATGTTAAAAGAAAGAAATATTAATCATGCTCTGTTAACCATAATTGTTTCGTTCTGATTAAAGAAAGGACATGTTCCCAGTCAGAGCACATGCTCAGGTTGCTGGTTCAATCCCCAGTAGGGGGCGTGCAAAAGGCAGCTAATAGATGTTTCTCTCCACCCTCCTCCTCTCTTTCTAAAGTCAATAAAAACATATTTTTAAAAAAGTAAATAACAAAGCTCCATTTTTTCTCCTAAGGGCATTGGATGATACCCTAACCGATCAGCTTTGCAGGGGTAGGCACTAATATCACCCTTTTTATCTCCTGATTGGACTATGGGAAAAAGGGGGCATATTCAACCTAAAATTGAAGTGATTTACAACCCAGAAATTCTATTCTACTTCTAATATGTTAGACAAATTGTTGTACGTGTGCAGAGAAAGCCATAGGTGAGGATACTACTTCCAACCATGTTCAAATAGGAAAATAAGGTCAAAACAACCTCACTGTCCCATAGGAAAATGGACGGATGAATTGTGGTTTGTTTGTTCAATGAAGTACTACACAACCAATTAAATAGTTTACATACTATAAAGATAAATACATTTTAAAAATTGATATCAGAGAGGAAGGGACAAGGAGAGAGAGATATAAACATCAGTGATGAGAGAGACTCATTGATTGGCTGCCTCCTGCATACCCCACACTGGGGATCGAGCCAGAACCCGGGCATGTGCCCTGACCAGGCATCAAATTGTGACCTCCAGGTTCATGGGTTGACACTCAACCACTGAGCCATGCCAGCAGACAGGATACATTTCAAAAGTATAATAATGAGTGAAAAAAAGGAAGTTGAAAGGTGATACATTTGGTATGATATTTATGTAAAATTTAACACAAAAATACCATATATTATCAATACTTACTTATGTAGCAAAAATACAAAACCTTAAATAGAAGAGATAGAATTTTTGGGGAATTGCTGTCTAATTTTGGTTACATCTGAGAAAAAGGAAGAAGAAGTGAAGAATGAGGTTTTAAGCATATTTGTAACACTTTATTTTGTTTAAAAAATTAATTTAATTTAATTTATTTTTTTAATTAAATCTTTATTATTGAAAGTATTCTATATGTCCCACTTCTTCCTCCATTGACCCCTTTTTGCCCGCCTCTGCCCCCCCCCCCCCAGGCCTTTACCACTCTTTTGTCTCTGCCCATGGGTTATGTATAATATATGCATACAAGTTTCTTTGGTTGATCTCTTCCCGCACCCCCACACTCCCACAACCCCCACCTGCTTTCCCTCTGAGATTCCAGTCTGTTCTATGCTTCTATGTCTGGATCTATTTTATTCATCAGTTTATTTTGTTCATTGGATTCCACATATGAGTGAGATCATGTGATACTTATCTTTCTCTGACTGGCTTATTTCACTTAGCATAATACTCTCCAGGTCCCTCCATACTGTCTCAAAGGGTAAGAGATCCTTCTTTTTTACTATTGCATAATATTCTGTTGTGTAAATGTACCATAACTTTTTTATCCACTCATCTACTGGTGGACTAAAAATTTATTTGAGAGAGAGAGAGAAAAAAAAAAAGAAAATCAATTGCCCAACTGGGGATTAAACCCACAACCTAGGTATGTGCCTTGACTGGGAATTTCAAACCCTTGACCTTCTTGTTTACCAGATGACGCTCCAACCAACTGAGCCACACCAGCCAGGGCTAACATTTTATTTCTTAAAAAAAGAGGTTAGATGGGGGCGAGGTGGCAGGGGAGAGGTCAGTGGGGCGGGGGGAGGAAGGAGACTCATGTAATACTTTAAACAATAAAGAATTTTTAAAAAACATATTTTATTGATTTTATACAGAGAGGAAGGGAGAGGGATAGAGAGTTAGAAACATCGATGAGAGAGAGAAACATCGATCAGTTGCCTCCTGCACACCCCCTACTGGGGATGTGCCTGAAACCAAGGTACATGCCCTTGACCGGAATGGAACCTGGGGCCTTTCTGTCTGCAGGCCGACCCTCTATCCACTGAGCCAAACCAGTCAGGGCACAATAAAGAATTTTTTAAAAAAGAGGTTCAAGGTAACTATAGCAAAATATTAAACATCACTATTATTACTTGTACTTTCCTGAATGTTTGAAATATTTTGCAATTAAATGGTTTTAAAACTTTTAAGATTAAATTAAAGGGCAAAAGTTGATCTTGACACAGGCCTGTTTGAAAGTTAAAGGCCCAACCTTGGCTGGGTGATTCAGTTGGTTAGAGCATCATTCTGATATGCCAACATTTTGTGTTCAATCCCAGGGCAGGGCACATACAAAAATCAACCAATGAATGCATAAATAAGTGGAACAGCAAATTGATGTCTCTCTCTCTCTTTCCTTTCCCCTCTGTCTCTAAAATAAATAAATTAAAAAATATTTTTAAATAAAATAAATTGTTAAATAAAATACATAAAGCCTCACTGGTGTTTCTCATTAGTTTGAGTGTCTGTCTCTAAAATAAATAAATTAAGGGAGAAACCAAGATGGCGGCATAGGTAAACACCTGAAATTGCTGCCTTGCACAACCAGTTCAAAAATACAACAAAAAGAAAAAAAACGGACACCACCCAGAACCACAGGAAGGCTGGCTGAGTGGAAATTCTACAACTAGAAGGAAAGAGAACAGCACACTGAGACTCAGAGGAGCTGCAGAAGTAAAGGGCAGAGGTATGGAGGTGAGCGCAGAGAGGGCTGGCAACTGAGGACACAGTTGTCTTTTTCAATCAGGAGGCACAAGCTCCCAACAGCTCTGAACTCCAGTTCCAGGAGAGTTTCTAGGGATCCAGACTCATATGGGGAGAAAGTGGACTATTTGGCACTTGGAGGAACTCCAGAGCGGCTTTCTCTCAGCAGTGCTGGCAGTGATTACCTCAGGACACTGAGACCTGGGGCTTCTTAGGGCTCGGCACAGGATCAGCCATAGCTGTTTGCTCCACCCTGTTGATCCCCTGAGACCCTGCCCCACCCAAGCTGGGGCAGAGGCTTTACATATGAAAGGCCTGGCCCTTTGCAATCTACAATTACCTAGCAAACTGCAGCGGGGTCAGACAGACCCAGAACATCCAAAAGGCCCAAGGCCCCACAGCAGCCTGCATTGCTTCACAGCCGGATCTCATCTGGACACCTGCAAACCCCAAGA